>CM017560.1:29278781-29396375 GCA_007844125.1 Sinonovacula constricta | reverse complement strand
AATGTTCATTGCAGTTTCCCGTCGAAGGACTTGATGTGAAGGTCTTCAGCTGAAGGTGCGCGGTTGTTCTATCCAGACATTGGTTTGGGGTCTTTCTCTTCCACAATGCCTGGATGTCTCTATAATGATCATAATTGGTCTCTGTGATGTATTTAAAAACAACTAAACCAATGTCTTCTTCAGTGTTCGCGAAATGTGGACAAAGCTCAGTTTTAGGTTGAAAATAAAATCAAACCACGATAGAAAGAGAGTCAAGGGGCACTGGGCTGTCAGTACCCATACAAATTTCAGAAAAAAAAAACTTTAAAAAATTGTTCTTATCACTAACAAATACCCATTTAACACGATAACTTAAAAAAATAATTGATGTGGTTAATGCTATAACTTCCATCAAATAATCAGTGTAACGGTGTCTTATGAGGCCACTACATGAAACAAACACATACATTCCATTTTGTTATCTGTGCAGCACTGACCCGAACAATATGATGAACTTTTATAATAACAATACGAAAGACGACTAGCGATGCGTTAATGTTCCGCTTTGTTTACTGCGAATGTTTTGTTTTTAGTTAACTCGATAAAATATAAACTGTTTCTTTGTTTGTTTGTATCTGTCAAATCCCATAGCAGAAGGTGATGTTATGACTGCATCTCATTTTTCTCTCTATGAATATATGTGACCACTTAAATTGATTTGATTATTTAAACAAAACTTTAATCGTTGTCACATTAAATGAGTACAACATTCACGCAGAATATTTGTCACGAATATTAAAAATGCAATTAAAGCGGACACAGCCACAAGACATACATCGATGTAAAATACAATTGCATGAATAATTTACTACAAACACTTGAAGAAGACCAGCACGTTGTTTTCATGGCGTCGGTGGCTATTTGTTCAGATTTTACTAAATGTCCTAGGTGATGGTCCATGTCAAAAATGGAGATGGTCTGGTTTGTGGCAAGGCTCTGTCGCCAAGCTTCAAATATACATCGTCACTTATCGACCGTCATCCCAATTATTTAAGGCAACAAAATCTTTATCGGTATAACTTGCTATCAGATTGTTATCAATGGCAGACTCATTTGAGTACTTTCTTGTTAAGTTGCGAAGAAGTTGCGGATTTCCCTGGAGTCTGATGAATATTTTTGATTATCCCATTTCCGAAATTCTGTGTAAGATTTAATATATCGTCCTTGCCTGCCGGCATGTTCTGACCGGTTCAAAATATCAGACCATATCCAGAGTGTAAATGGATCGTTATACTAAAGTGTGGAGTCCGCATTTCCAAAATAACATACAGAAGTGTATTTTATTGAATAGAATAGTTAAAAACGATAGCAAGTGTCGGTCTAACACTTTGCAGGCCATAAGCTCGTATGAAATGCATTGTGATGAATGTATTCAAATATGAATAAAACACAGTAATACTATAGTTTTTGAGATATGGTCTCAATTTTCTGATTAACCTACGCATGCAGAACTTAGCCCCAGACTCCCACGTAACAACCGAATCCACAAACCAATACAATATTTTGTTAGTGACCAAATACCCTGTTTGCTAACACTCCGTTATGAATATTGATATAAAACCAGGATTAACCAATATTAATATTAATCAAATAGTTAATCTCGGGTTTCTCATCATTCGGGCTTTGTTGTCAGTGTCTTCTATTTTAAAGCCAATTGTATTTCTTTTATTAAATTATAACATTATTATAATTCCGATTAGTAATTAACAAACAATTAACGAAAGTCAACAACGCGTACATCGATTGTTATAAGACAATTTAAACATTCAAATCATGGGCTAATCGATAATTATTAGTCTAAATTGAAAATAAAGCAACAAATATCAAATATATAAAAAATATAAAAAAAAGCATGGACGAGAAATAACGTGTTGATGTCATGTTAATTGTAGATTGCCTATCTGAAGGTAAAATAGATATGTTATAAAAAAGTGAAAATACTTACAAACATGTAGTGTAATTCTATAAAAGATATTAAAAAAATCTTACCTATACAATAAAAATAATTAGAAGTAAAATATTAAACATTTTGAACGCGTTAAAATAATGACAAACTGGTACATAAAGCGAATAACGTCGTATCTTAAGGGTCCGTTTATACAGAGCGCGAACGCGACCGCGAACGCGAACGCGGTTTTTCGTCTTGGAATAGTTTAGTTATTTGTAGAAGAACCGTTCAAATAGAGTACGAACGCGAACGCGAACAATTGTTTCGCCTTGATTGCCCACAGAGCGAATTTTTCAGAAGGTCGCGCGGCTTTTTTGCTATTTTCCAATCAGCAAGTATTTTCCTGGCATCGTTTCCACAAATAGAAATGTCAGTTTCATGACAGTTTCCATAAATAACTTGACACTTTTTATAAGTCAACATTGCTTCAAAATGGACATATCAGAAGTCATAATTATTGAAGTAGAAAAAAATAACTCCAAATTCATGTCGTCTTTGTAAAAGCTCATGCACGGAAACACGCCTCTTTCTTTTCCTACGTTTTGTGAAAAAGTAGAACATTACAAGTTCCTCCGTGTCTGACTCCATAATTCTAATAAATGATCAAATTTTTAGCTCTTAAAACAAGGAAACAACGAGTCGCCTCGAAAACCGTCGATGGTATTCCGCGTGCGGGTTCGTGCTCTATTTGAATGGCAAAACTGCTAAAAAGTCGCGTTTGCGTTCGTGTTCGCGTTGGACGCGTTCGCATTCGCGCTGTGTATAAACGGACCTTAAGTGGAAGCGAAACTGAAGTTCGATTTTATTGGCTGTGTTTGAAAAACTTGTCCTTTCTAAAGTGGTGTGGTTACTCGACGTTCCGTCGCGTGACGTCAATCGGAACTCCTCGGGTAATTCCGGCCTCGGGACAATCAGCCCTAGGATGTATCTGGTGCAATGATACAGATATCACGATTGTTTTTTCACCGAAAGTCGGTAGTTCGCACAAAACATAAACAATGGCGTCGTTTGGCAACTGGGTCTTAGTTGCACTGGGTAAAATAATTTTGGATGATTTAAATTTGAAGCAGCCACAAAGTGAAGTTTTAGAGGCATCATACTATAGTGAGCTTTCATCCGCGCTGCCATCTTTGTTTTGACGTCTGTCACAAAAGAAGTTCCATTTAGAGAAATGGCCGAGGTGATTCGACTACCGGCATACATTCGAGAGATGATTCGTGAATTATTCGAGGTGTTCCTATTGGCGTGACGTTAATGTATTCTGGTAAAACCCCGATGACGCATGGTCGAATGACCGCCTCACCCTTTGAGATTTTTTGTTAAAAGACTTATCACAGATTTGTTTTTACTTTTACATTTTATCTTTGTCCTGTGCCTTTTCCAATTTTGATATATATTGCAATGCTCAAAGGACTTTGTCTTATTCATGATTACACCAATGTTACTTGTGCAGTGTGGCGGTCGTAAGAAACCTCCCCGTGCATGTAATCTATGTTGTCATTTACTTCATCATATCAGGATTATTACCTTCATTTCTTTTGATGGACATTGGACGTTGGATCCTCAATTCCATCTTCACATAAACATGATGCTACGACCATGAACTCTTCTCTAGCTATTTCCTTTAGTGAGTCAAAAAGTGTAGCTCTTCTAACTTCTAATAAGAAATAATACTTCTCTCTCTTCTAAATTCTCTTTGGACATTATTTTTAATGACGCCAGTACTTCGTCATGACATATCAAAGAAGCGCTTGGACATTTTTTATTCAAATAGATCGGGTTTTTTTTCGTTGCTTGCATTTGAGGAACACCTCAGGAAGAGCATAGTCAGAGCTCTATAAAACCGGATTAAGCACCCCAGTTGGTCCGTATTGCCGACTGACCGTTCCAAGACGGCAAATGTCTGGTTGGCTTTTTTTGTTAAATGACTCATCACATATTTGTTCTTATTGATACATTTGGATTGCATATAAACACCTTCGTCTTGTGCCTTTTCAAATGTTGGTATATGTTGCATTGTTCATAAGATTGTGTCATATATTCTTATTAAAACTCGTAAACGAGCTCGAAGGTTACATTCGCTTAATAGTACACACACAAGTTTAATTGCACTGTTACTGTGTAAGTCAACTTTTATTCACGTTCAACACGCAGAATTTGCCAGTTTAAGTGCTTTCTCAGTTTTATGGTTTTTCTGTTTATTGCCTGTGAGGCTTATTTCTGTTAACTTGGCTATCTTCTAATTTAATTCCGTTTGTGTATTTTAATATGAAAACAGTATATATCTCAACATAAGCAACAAACATGACATTTATTGTAGTATTTATTACTTTTAATTCTAATTTGCGCTCAAATGTTTCGTATCCTTATTTTATATGCTGTGAGCTGAAGGTGCTACGTATATTTACTATTTATGAATCCTTATGTGTATAAATTTTGTTTTTAGCTTCTAGGTACTATGCGATCAATACAATTCGAGAAAAGTTTTCAATATTTAGTTAGAATTTTGCTTTTAGATAACAACAACGTTCGCTGTGCTGTTAATTCTACAAATCGCACAACTCTGGTAGTAATTCAGCTTTATGGTTTAAACCAATTTTATGTATGTTTTGTTTGATAAAATAAAGTTTGTCCACTGAAAGGAAACAACAATTCACCAATATTTAAAGAGCATGCAAACACGAAAATCAAACGAAATATGTTCTAATTTTAGTTCCACTCAATCCTTCTGTCTTGTCCCACAGTTGATGTCCCACACAAGATGGTATTACATTCATACATGGTTAAGGTTCACATTTCCGCTGTTGTTTTTTATAATTATAAGTTGTAACACATAAATTGAAATTGAGGTGTCTCTCTCTTGTTCTAGTTCTTGTTATGATATTGTCTGATATTGGCCACAATCTACAGAACCGGCCGCAATAGCTCAGGTAGTAGAGCGTCGGCTTGCAAACCCCGGCCGGGTCAAACTTTAAAGTTGGTAGTAGTCGCTCCCCTCCTAACACTCGTGGCTAAGGGGACAGCATTACGCCTGACTCATCGGTGTCAGTATAAAGGACCGGCCGGGTTCAGTACCTGGGCACCTCATAACTGCCCCTGTGCTATAATGATAGAAATATCGTTGCACAGTTTCGGTAAAAATGCCAGCTAATCCCATCCTATCCCAATCTATAGAATTCTATACATTTCCTTTAGGTTTCTCAGTTTCGTTCTCTTAACGTCTCTTAAAAGTGATATTCCACAGTTTGCCGACATCTTATATATGTAACAATATTTGTAAATATAGACGATTTAAATATCTGCTAAAAATAGACATTGACGTCACAGTGGATGACGACAAGGAACTAAAACATAAGTGGTCACATGGTTTTCTTGGTTTAAAAATAGCTAACTGTGCAGATACGAAATATATGTGAAGCGTTATTTTTCACTTTTCCGACAGATGTAGGACATCAACAAACAACATTTTACGATATCTGTTTAGATGACAATGGTTTACTAAGAAGGATAATAAAAATTCTTTTGGTCAAACTGTCGGATACCACCTTAAATAGATTTTGCTCTGTCTATCAGTCGACGGATACGGTCTCTATATGTCTCTCTGTATCTGCCTATATCTATTTCCTCCACAGCTTGGGTCTTTTTATGTCTCTCTGTATCTGCTGATATTAATTTCCTCCCTAAATTGGGTCTCTATATGTCTCTCTATATCTGCCTATATCTATTTCCTCCCCAGGTTGGGTCTCTATATGTCTCTCTATATTTGCCTATATCTATTTCCTCCCCAGGTTGGGTCTCATTATGTCTCTCTATATTTGCCTATATCTGCTTCCTCCCCAGGTTGGGTCTCATTATGTGTCTCTATATTTGCCTATATCTATTCCTCCCCAGGTTAGGTCTCTATATGTCTCTCTATATTTGCCTATATCTATTTCCTCCCCAGGTTAGGTCTCTATATGTCTCTCTATATTTGCCTATATCTATTTCCTCCCCAGGTTAGGTCTCTATATGTCTCTCTATATCTGCCTATATCTATTTCGTCCCCAGGTTGGGTCTCTATATGTCTCTCTATATTTGGTTATATCTTTTTCCTCCCCAGGTTAGGTCTCTATGTGTCTCTCTATATCTGACTATATCTATTTCCTCTCCAGGTTAGGTCTCTATATGTCTCTCTATATCTGCCTATATCTATTTCCTCCCCAGGTTGGGTCTCTATATGTCTCTCTATATTTGCCTATATCTATTTCCTCCCCAGGTTATGTCTCTATATGTCTCTCTATATTTGCCTATATCTATTATCTCCCCAGGTTTGGTCTCTAAATGTCTCTCTATATCTGCCTATATCTATTTCCTCCCCAGGTTAGGTCTCTATATGTCTCTCTATATTTGCCTATATCTATTTCCTCCCCAGGTTGGGTCTCTATATGTCTCTCTTTATTTGCCTATATCTATTTCCTCCCCAGGTTAGGTCTCTATATGTCTCTCTATATTTGCCTATATCTATTTCCTCCCCAGGTTAGGTCTCTAAATGTCTCTCTTTATACATGTATGCCTATATCTATTTCCTCCTCAGGTTAGGTCTCTAAATGTCTCTCTATATACATGTATGCCTATATCTATTTCCTCCTCAGGTTAGGTCTCTAAATGTCTCTCTTTATTAATGTATGCCTATATATATTTCCTCCCCAGGTTAGGTCTCTATGTGTCTCTCTATATTTGCCTATATCTATTTCTTCCCCAGGTTGGGTCCCTGTACTCCCAGTGGATTTATATATTAAAAAGAATTAATCGAACTCTTACTCCCTATCCAAAACTCTATACCGTGAAGATGTCCCAGTTATGTAAAGATTTCAACAAACATAAGGTTTACAATTGTCTAAATAAAATCTATATAATTATGTACTTGATTTGAAAAATACAAATCACCAATCTAACAAAGATCAAGGATGTAACTTGTAAAACCATGAAACATGTTATTTCTATTTACTATCGAACCGAACTGATTCGCATTCACACATGCACACAAACATTTTCTGGCCCAGACACAAACCAGAAAGTCTGACATCTCTATTCCTCTTATTTGTTGAAATAACATCTGTATTCAGCATTTACAGCAATAACTCTCAGACTCTCTCACTCTGCACAAAGTTCACTCAATCTAACATGTTTCAGACAAACATTGATTCCTGTGACATAAGGACATTTAGGGAGGAGGAAGTACTTGTGTTGTAAACAATACTCTCTCTTTTTCTTATATTGTTTAGGTATTTTGTTTACTTAAATGCGTCAAATCCCATAGAATATCTAGGAATCTGTTATATTTATTATGTTATGTTAGTTCTAAAATATAATGAATATGTATAAATTTATTTTAAGTAAAATCAGACACATTCACGATAAACAACCCTTTAGGCTATCATTTAATTAATCATGCAATCAAACAGGGATTGGAAAGAAACTTATGGAGAAACATTACAGTATTGACGGACATTACATCTAACGTACTTTGATTATTATAGCCTTTACATGCCTTTACATGCAAAACCGTTTTTGTTTTGTTAATCATTTTACCTACGCTTTTTGTCACAAATTAACATCTAGATCAGCAACAAAGTGGCATACCATTTGCTTAAAAAAGGGTTAATGTTGGGTTTAGGCAAAGTAAATATCATACATTTTGTAGGTCCGGTTTTACGTTATTAATCGACAATCTACTTAAGCATGAATGTAAACAATCATCCCTTGACTGGGTGATGTTAAGATTACAAAAAGAGAAACGAGGACAATTTACAATTCTAAGGTTTAGAAGTCCAATAATCAAAAGTACTAACATCCATAGAATACTGGGTAATATCCAGGTTCTATGCCCACCCAAGGTGTTACCAATGGCACCCTTTGAACAATACAGAGCAAACTGGTGTTATGTTAAGAAGTATTTCAAAATATGCCTGAACAGTAAAGCTAAGCCATCATTGTTGATATATAATACACGATATTGGGTAGAAGTCCTTTAAAGTGTAGACTTAAATATCAAAAATTGACGACGCGCTGAAGCGCGGAGTCTACTGTGATCATGTTTGCTGATTGCCACTTGAGAGTCATGTGACCAGAATGTTTACCGATAGGACCTAAGCGGGAATCAGAAATACGGTTCATCAAGCAATAATGTCAACAAAAATCTTAAAAATGTCACATCAAATACTTCCGTGATTGTCACAATAAAAACTGTCTTCAGATATGTTTAACTTCGATTATTTATTTTTGTATAATTTTATATCGTCGTAAACACGTTTACGCAGACGTAATATCCGGTCACCGGATACTATCCGGATAGTGTTTACTGGTATCGGATAGAAAAAACGGTATTCGTTGACATCCCTATACATTATACAAACTTTTCTGTGATATAAAGTAACTGAAAACTATCCAATAAAAACTAACTTTTCAAATATGTCTTCTTACTTGCTTCCATATCGTTTTTACGGTTTTACCGGTTCCAGTGTTTGAGTCGCTTTTGATGCCTCGCATCATTGCCTTTTCTTGTATACTTACTGAAATTAGGTCTATATCATGACAGGTGTTGACTAACGCATCACTGTGTTGCTGGTGGTAGAATATACAAGCATGCTTTACAGTGTTCCTTGGATTAAAATGGTAACTAGTAAGTATTACACGTGTTACAATGTAGTCCACGTTAATATTAAAAGGAACAAATCGGTTACTGTTTATAAACAATATAGCACCTCGATTGATTTTGTTGGGTTGAATACATTGAAATAGTCAATAACACTTTTCACCACTGAATGAACTTTTGTAGTGTTGAAACTCCACTATCTGCTACCTTATTGAATAACACAAATTATCTATTCAGACGTTTCTTTGAATCCAATAATGCTTCTTTTGACACACGTCTCAGGCTCGGGTTTCATTGTGTTATAATGATGCAAAAATATCGTAATTACAGTTTACCCATTAATCAATCGAACACATACTTTGAATACCAAAAACATAAATTGTCTTATTCTGAATAGAAGAAAAACCAAACACTCATACGTTAAATGACTTTATTTACATATTCTAATCAATAGTTTCGTATATCTCCCAGAACATCGTACTATAATTAAAGTACATGATTGTAACAACACTCAATCAGCTGTTCTACTATATTTACTAATATGCTCATGCTAACTTATACTATACATGTATTCAATTTCAATCTCCCATGCAGAGTTGTCGTTCGTTCCTCTCTCAGACACCTCTGCAATGGGCTCACGTCAAGATTTTTGACGGAAATTTTAAAGTGTTATTTTAAGGATATTTTCAAATTTAAAAAATACTTCTACATAAAATGAATAAACATCTACTAAAAAGACATATATTGAAGTAAATAATTAAAGATATTTAATTAATTCAAGCGCACTATTTTTGGAAGAATAACATAGTGATATTAATGCGCATTTGTAAATAAACATGGACGTGATCCACGAGGCAGATTTTTTGAAAGTCACGTGGATCGAAAGTAGTCCCGACATTAAGTGAGCCAATAACAGAGGTGAATGTATGAGCCGATGGTAGAGAGTGGTATTCATTCACTAATTTACATTTATATCAGTTGGATTCAAATATTAGTCGAATTTCTGGTGCGGAAATATAGAAGTGTATTCTGTGTTTTTTTTTTGTATCAATATAATTTGCCTTTATATGGCTTACAATTTGAGGGATGTATACATATTCACGTTTACTTTCTTAAAAATATTGGCATTGTCATGATAATTTTCTCCATTTCCACAGATAATGAATAAGGGCGTTGCAATGTTACATTTTCACTCAACAAATATAAGAACTAATTATAGCTTCATCTCTACAAAAGCTGAATGGGATTAAACGATACGAACCTTTTTTGTTTGCTTTGTTAAAGCATAATCGAACAAAAATATCATTATTGTAAGTTAAACATCGATGTCAAAAGTTTACTGCTGAACGTCGATACCAAAAGCAACAACAACAATAAACCTTAAGCCAGATTAACCTAAAAATAGATGGATATTATTGTGGTCTTGGTTGTTGTAAAACTGTCTTGGCAAACTCATATTCTCTCTCTACTGAATCAGTATGGAAAAATCAAGAACAATTTTGGAACATTGTACATGTATATTACAACTGGCGCCAATTAATTGTTAAACAACATATTGAAAAGCTTAGAATCCATCTTTTGCATCAACTCGCATTATATTATTGCAACACGTATATGAATATATATATATATATATATATATATATATATATATATATATATATATATATATATATATATATATATATATATATATATATATATATATATATATATATATATATATATATATATATATATATATATTAAAATCGGATTGGATCACAAATGTTTAACGTTTCGGACAATATTCAGATGACGATATCAAGGAAAAGGCTGTTACAAAGAGTACTTTATAAATATAGTCACCAGTGTCATCGTGTTGAAATTAAGGAAAGAAGCCATTTCAATTATCGGACGGCTTATTTCTAAGTCGCAAAGACAATTGATATCATTGACGTATTTCGTAGTCAAGAAGGTGCTTCAACATTAATCAATGAAGTCGCAAACAATTATTGAATCCTTTCTTGAAGAAGGCATTATCCCAAACGCGCACTCAATAAGAAGCATACACACTACGTCGTTCTTTGACGAAGGTCATTTTCTATCCCATGATTATGCATTGAGACCTATGAGCATCGGATTTCCTTAGTAAATGGAATGTTTCTTGTTAGCTTTGTCCTGGTTTAAGAAGGTATGGTCAAGCATTTTTTCATCGTTAAAACTTCGCGACAGATATTCCATATTCAATTGGACGTGCGAGCAGATATTTATATTTGAACAAAATTCCATAGCAAACTCTCTCTGTATCTTGTTTGTAGTAATGTTGACGACTTAGAAAAAATAAGATAAATTCAGTCATAAAGAATTCTTAAAACAGAGTTATAAACCGTATTATTGTTCACCTTTTAACGACGCAAAAGACGACTCCGAGCGTAATATTCCTATTTTATATGTAGAAAACAGTTGCACCTTCTGCAAAAATCTCTGTAGATGCGAAACAATGTCACATTATTGGGATATAATGGATTGCATTTAAGTTTTTTCTCAATTAGTATTTCCTAGTGGCATATAAGGGTTATTTAGTGTAATTTTGATTGATCGGCAACGGTAACGTTGTATAAGTGGCCAAGAACAACATACCAAGAGAGCAGTGGCCGGATTACTAAAGGAATACTGAGTCGGGATGGACATTTGTCTTTAGATAGTATTGGTTGTTTGAAATTTTAAATTTGTAGTACCTGTATATGATTTCGATGAATTTTAATTGGTTTAATTGGAAATTAAATGGTCTTAATAACAGTATAAGAGATGCTACAATCAATGGAAGGATTTTTTTCTGAAGCATTATATTGTGTCATATCAGTCAGAAAGTGACTTAGTTTGTGATTGTTAATATGAATTATATTTTCCTGTTGTACAGAATCGTATTGAATGGAATGAATAAACAGGAAACTGCAAAGATCATTCTTGCTTCACCATCTAAAAAGACTACAATCGCGTAGCATTTAGTATTTCGTTTCATAAAAATAACAGGCTTTTTATGCATGTTTACATATAAGCCACCTGAAGAGATTTTGGTTCTTATGCAATATATTAATGAGTTTAGAAAATAGTATCATAATATCATATCGCGTTATTTTTATACTTGTAATTTGTTCAGACTATTGAGTAAGCTATTATAAACGTATTGTTTTAGTCCACAAAATAGTACTGATTTGGCTTGTTTTATGGTACATCGCATCGACACAATGATGGTCATAGTGGCGACGTCAGGCTAATTATTGATTGAGGAAAATTGGTAGAATAACCGGCGCCCCGACCGACACTCAGACACTTATAAATTAAGGTAGTGAAACCATTTCGAATGTCATTCTTTCTCTTAAATTTCTTAAAATCATTTTGGAATCATATGCCTAAGACAGTTCTGAAGAGCAGTATACAAACCACTACTTCTCCTTTTTTCACCGCCACCCCAATTTCAGCGTACAACGGCGTATCAGAAATCAAAGGCGTGATATAGATAATAAACGATCGTCTGTGTCCGTTTGTTCATCACGTGAGGGCATTAAACATTCTTAACATGGAATTTTGGCTTTGATTATACTAATTTCAGATACATTCCTTAATCGACAGTGCCACTGTAAACCCTTGGAATAAATATAATGAACCAGAAAATCAAAGCGAGAATGCACCTCAGACATATCTAAAAGTAAACACGCGGTACAACTACGGGTAAACGTCTTAATTCATTCTCTTTAAATTTCTTAAATGAAAGAGTTAATGCAATCATAGGCCTTTTTCATATTCTTAACCACGTTGTTGCACTCATCATCACTCGTTTTTTTTTTTAAGCAGTATATACTGCAGCGTCTCAACGATCGTATGGCGTGATGGAGATGCTATACGGTCGTCTGTAAATGCATTTATTACAACTACAACTTTGGTAGAACTGCAGAAAAATATCGAATCACTGTTGTTTTTCGTTTGTGGTTGTTATATTTGGTGTATTATATTTATTTACTCCTACCATTGACATATATTAGTATTTGATAGGCGGGATTGAACTTTTCACTGTTCATTAACCAGAATTTCAAATATGTTGCATTCGCGGAGTTTTATCAGGTGCGTAGCAGCCTATACGCACATTACGTAGCTGCGTACACTGTGTCCCCATAGAATAAAAACATAAAAAGAAATAACCTGCAATAAAATATTATTCTAGTATAGGTTAGGTGTATAATAATTGCGATCAACTAATACTCCAACTTGCACCATAAAAATTATGTTAAAATGCTGAATCGATTTAAATACCTTTCTGTACCCCCGCCTTTTTGGTATGGGGCATTTCAATACCTTTATTCGTGTATTTCAAAGTAGAATTTCTCAGATAATTTCGTTCTCAGGACAATCTCATATTGGCAGTATCTTTTATAATGATAGGTACAGAATTGCAAACTTTTGCTACCATGTTCGATCTAGAAATGTAAAATTTTCTTGGGGAAATATGCCCCCTCCCCCTGTACCTGCCATGTGTACACATCATATTATGCCTGGCTGCGCCCCTGTACATATATAAAATACACATTATAGCGAGTATATATCGCAGAGCAGATGTCGTCTGAGAAAAATAATCCAAAAAGGTATTTATAAAGACCACAAGTTCTACAATATATTATTCATTGCTCTATATTTCTTCATGCTAAGTTATTATAGTCTAGAAAGTTACTTTAAATATGTTTAAAATAAATATATACAATGTTAATATGCGAAACACAGGTTACATAAATTATTATCTAAGTAAATTGTCGACACACTGCATCTACGTTCGGAAAACGTTTGACATCCTCACTTACGACCTTTAAACCAAAACCATTGTTAAACATTGTTTAATGTTACCGACATGTCAAATGATTATTTCGATAATTTAAACCAAAGCGATCAAACATTTTGGAGTTAGTATGCTTTTTGAAACTTTGTGGATTTAACTAGTAAGTAAATGTAATGTGCGACTTCAGAAAAGTGACATAAAAATCATAAAAATGTGACGTGATTTCAAAACATATGAGAAGGTTCATTGAACACCATAATAAAACATTCTTTAAACTTTCTTATAAGGAATATTTATTTTGGGCCTTATAACTGTTAATCCATATAATTTATTTAATTAATTTGAATACGATAAAATTAAAACAAAGTCATTTTCATTGTAATTTTGGATATTTTCGACTTAGCAATTTTAAACAAAGAATAAACCTGTTAATATGATTTTCCTAAGAGCCTTACATTCTATTTACACAATAATTACTGCAGACCGTAAATCTATTTAATTTTGTCGGGCAAACAACTCGAAAACCACATGTATAAGATGGATATACTGAAAACTAAGTACATATGGGCTTTCTTAGTGAGCAGTAGTGCAGCTACCAGAACCATAGATGTACCTTCTTTTTCATTTTCTGTTCTTCCTTATTATCATGTTAGGAAAACAGCATGAAATCCAATGGATGATTGCTCAAGACTTGTATGCTGCAGACTAGAAGCGCGATGCACAAGAGTTATGTTTCTGTCTGCGTTATCTTTCGTTTTTCATTCGCCAGAATTGATTTTCCGAACAGTAACCTGATTTGTGTAGTATTATTAACATTATTAATTCATTATTGTTTATTTTTTGTCTGGCTTTTAATCTTGTGTCCACAATTGCGTCGTGGAGCATAACCCGCTTCTATAGCAAATTGCAATGCTCTTCTGCTGATGTTTTCAGATATATATTTTCCATTTGCCAAGTAGAACCCAGTTCCATCTGGATCGTAACTAAGTACACTTAGCATGTGCATCAAATATAGCTTAACACCCTGGAGGTAAACACACTTACTTTCACCGTTGCAAATTTATGATAGAATTAATTTGACCATGGATAAAACTTAATTGAAGATAGTAACCCCAGCACAATAAAAGTCTTCAAATTAAGCATCGCTTTGTCTTTTCGTCAAGAGTTGCAACCTACGTAATTAAACTATGGTATTAAATCGTGTTCGTAGAATGTGGACAAAGCTCAGATTTATGAATAATACCAAGCCTATGCGGAAAGGGAGTCAATGCGCACTTAATTCTCAGTACCCAAACAAGTATTGTATGTATTAGCCAGTAGAAGAAATTGTTCTAATCACTAACGAATAACCATAAAACATGACATATAGGAACAATTGACGTGTGATTGCATTATCTCATATACTGTCATATTTCCATATATTTAACATATTACTTTCCTGTGCCAGGCGGCATATTAATTTAGTGAATTATTTACCTACACTACAAATGTGTATTTTCATATAAATTGAGTTTAACATACATGCCCAGTGTTTACAACAAGTATATAATAAAACAGCAAAGAGTGTCAATGTGTAATATTTAGTCATTACGCTGACATACAAGTGCGTGAATTGCAAGAATAAATTCCAAACATGATTTTGGCAAGACAAACACGTAGTTTTCATGGCGTCTGTGATAAGTTGGCGAAGGTTCAGACCAATTAATGCACAATGAGTTAGTGTTCTGTACGAATGCCTTGGCCGTAAATGGAGATGGTCTGGTTTGTGGCCAGGCTCTGTCGCCGTGCTTCAGTTATCAAGCAACTCCAATCCACCGTCATCCCAGTTATCAAATTCAACAAAATAATCTTCATCGGTACACTCTTGATACCAAATTTCTATTAGTGAGACTCTTATTTAAGACAATTTTTATCAAGTTGCGAAAATGTTGCGGATTTCCCCGTGTCTGCTATGTATATTTGATTGTCCCATTTTTGTAATCTTGTGTAATTTTAAATATATCGTCTTGCATGCCCGCATGTTCTGACCGGTCGAATTATCTGACCATATCAAGGGGATGTTTTCCAGATTGTTTCCTTAGTAAGAGAGTAGAATTCTCATTTCCATAATTTATTAACAGACCTGTGAAGTATAACGATAGTGAAAGTAGTTTTTTCAAAGAACTTGAAATCCACATGTTCGATTAGAATGTATAATCATGTTTTTGTTTATGAATGTAAAATGTAAATATTATAACCTCGTTTCTGATTCCGCTGGAGAGATCTAATTATGAGTATTAAGATAAAATAAGAAATTTACTATTTATAAAGATCACATTTTATATTTCGGTTATCACTAGGTCTAGCGGGTAGTGTCTTCGAATCTTCGACATTTAACTAATACCTCAGCTCCTAATACGTGTGGTCCATTTGTAGTATTTATTCGTTTTTATTCTCTGATTTTCGATGGAATAGAAACTTTTTTTTCTAAATGTCTTACGCTGAAAGTACTAAGTATATTTACTCCTTTTGAATTAAATGTTTTTGTCTTTTGCAATTCAGATCGTAACGATCAGTTTTTTTTCTGGAAACGTAATTTGAAACTTTATTTAATTTTGATATTAGATTAACAGTTTTCGCAGATTGTTGTTTTGCTAACAGTTAATCAGATTATGAAACCTTAAAAAAGTTATAATACAGACATTACTGAAGGAATGCGTTCTTTTTTTTCTGATATATTTTTATTATCTTTTTCCCCATAAATGTGACTAATTTCGCAAAATATATCTGATAACCTAGATGTTCTGCCAGGCCTTTTAACATTCATATTAACTAAATTAACAGAAAAGCCGACTGTTTGCTTTAATGTTCTTTGTTGTTACAATAATATTAAAACGCTTGTTCCGCCGCTTAAATGTATACTGGTTCACATAGTACACTGTAGTATCCGTCAATGTTGAAATGAAGGAATCGTTTACCTATTCTTAACAGTAGAGAAATAGAGAATCCTGATATTTATTTAATAACTAGATAGAAATCAATAAGGCTTCTTTTGACACACGTTCTCTAATTTCATTGTGTCACGAGGATGCAAGAAAACATCCATATTATCATTTGGTCATTAATCAATCCAACATCTACTTTAAATAAAGAAAACATTATGTCTCTTATTGTGAATATAAATGCCCACTCGCACTACGAATGTTCTTCGTTATATATTTAAATCTATAGTTTCGCATTTTCCTTACGTCATCGTCTTGAAAATGGAAAGTACATGCAGTAATTCTCCATGAAAGATGATTATCTAGTATACGCATATTAACACATACTATGCTCATTCACACATTGGCTAATTTATAACTCTGGAAACAATATGTTAGTGGAACTGACCATACGGAAATGTGACAATGTACTGTGTGTTTATGTACTCTCGCCGCTATTTATATTATTCGCTGTTAAAATTATTTACTCTTACATGTCTATACATGTACATGGTAATAGGTCTTATCAAATTATAGTCTATTTTCAAGCTTCTGCTCGTTTAGCCGACTTTACAGTTTATCCTCTGGTCATTTGTGTTTATTCTGAAATCCCATACTATGGCAGCAGACACAAGGCGCTGGGTAGTCATATTATTGACCCGAATTACCCTCCCAGGTACCCATTTATACACCTGGGTGGAACGGAACAATTCGAGGTAAATTCCTTGCTCAATGAAATTAGCGGTGACCTGACCGGGGTTCAAACCACGGACCCCGTGATTTGAATCCGTGTGTCCTACCACCGGACTATTCCACTACACATGATTCCTAAGAAAATTGAGGATCGCAACTATAAGTTTTACTTTTATTAAAAACAACAACAACAACAACAAACTATTGGCAGTTGGTGTAATGCAATTTGCCTTTCCCAAAGATGATGACTAACAGCGCTATAAAGTTACCTTTTAAATAATTCAAGTCAATTGTTGCCTAGGCTCCTTAGAAGCTTCATTGGCTAAACCGATAAGGACCATTTTTATTTACTTTTGTGGAATATAATCGAACACAAACATCATTATTTTAAGATAAACATCGGTGTTGAAAGTTGATGTGCTGAACGCCAATATCAAAGACCACTAAACTAATAAGCCTTTGGCTAGTTTAACCTCAGAATCGATGGAAGTTGTCGTGATCGGATTCTAGTTAAAATAGCCTTGAACGAATTGTTATTCTCCCTACTGAGTCAATTCTGAAAGAAAGAAGAGACATATTTTATTATGGCATTGTACATGCGTGTACAGCTTGCGCCAGTCAATCATTTGACACTTTATTTGACAAAAGAAAAGACCATGTTTTGCAATTTTTAATATATTGAACATTTGCATTACTTTTCTGACACAGTTAAATACAGAAAATAAAACAAACAAACCAGTAAGATGTCTACACTGAAAAAAAGAAAAAATGTATATAGCTAAATATTTGTCTATATCTCTATCTGTCTGTCTGTGTGTCTTTCTGTGTGTGTGTCTCTCTCTCTGTCTGTCTGTCTGTCTGTCTGTCTGTCTGTCTATCTATCCATCTATCCATCAATCCATCCATCCATCTATCCATCCATCCATCCATCCATCCATCTATCCACCAACCCAAAACCCACCCACCTCTCTCTCTCTCTCTCTCTCTCTCTCTCCTCTCTCTCTCTCTCTCTCTCTCTCTCTCTCTCTCTCTCACTCACTCACTCTCTCTCTCTCTCTCTCTCTCTCTCTCTCTCTCTCTCTCTCTCTCTCTCTCTCTCTCTCTCTCTCTCTCTCTCTCTCTCTCTCTTTCTTAATATATTTATATATACATATCGGAGATGCTTTCCATACTGATTTATTTTTAATTACTTTTTCAATCAGAATATCAATAATATGATAACACTTTGCTTTTTTTTATTTAATCATGTTTCATATTTTCTAAAGTAGTATTACTAGTTTTGCAAACAAAATATCATTTTGTATAAAATATTGTGCAGTTATATAAATAAGTTATAATTAAATCTCTGTAAATTAAGAAACAGTTTTAACGTAATTCGATTTTCCAATAAATATAAGTATTTTTTTACAACAAAAATGATCTTAAGTTTTTATTTTTTCTTGCTGCATATTTAAATACACACAGCACTTTGTAAACAAAAATTCATTAACATATTTATTTACTTAAAAATAGAAGTGTCTTATCTAATAAAGTAAATATACTTGAAAGCTTCTTTGTCATTTGTATTCAATTAATTGCACTAATTAAGAGCAAGTACAAGTTCGTATTTAATACCAAACATCCTTGAATAATATTCTATCTCACAACGAGTACAACAAAACGCTTACAAAAAGGCAATAATGTAAAAAACAACGGAAAAGCTGTTACAAAAAGCACCTACTAAATATAGTCACCGATGTCCCCTTGTAGAAGCTAAGGAAAGAAGCCTTTCCAATTATTGGGCGGCTTAAATCTAAGGCGCAAAGACGATTGATATCATTGATGTGTTTTGTAGTCAAGACGAAGCTTTATCATTCATCAATGAAGTCGCACACAATTATTCAATCCTTCCTTGAAGAAGGGATTATCCAAATGCGCACTCAATAAGATTGGAAGCATAAAAACCACTTCGTTCTTTTTATGAAGGTTATTCTGTATCCAATGAAAAGGCACTTAGATCTACGAGAATCGGAATTCCTTAATAATTTAATTTTTTTTATTGTTTTCTTTAGTAAACTTTAGTAAAATTAAAGAGAAGCCGACTTGGTCGTTATAGACTTTATCGGAAAAAAATTGTGATATTTGATTGACAGTGTAGGCAGAAAGAGTCTTAAATTACCTTTAATTAACAATTAAAATATTGATATTTGAATTCACACAGTGGATATCTTTATTAAAGTTTCTGAACATTTAGTTTTTTTATTGTTCATTAAAAATCTTCTTGTTGCTTCCTGTTTCAGCCACAATGAAATCTGCCACAAGGAAGTAAAAGATTGTATTTTTTGATAATTACAGATTGACTAATGTGAGTAACAATAATTTCCTTTATTTATAATTATATGCAATAATACAAGGTTATACAAACTTCAAATAACTTAATTTAACGACCTCACTCCTGTTAAAATAAACTTAAAGTAACGACTTACAATCTCAAATGTAATTTGTCCATTTTACTTCTACTCAATCTACTTTGTAAGTCATGTAGCGCCTTAATGTATGTTTGCTATTCTATTTAGACACAACATGTAGCCCAGATCTTAACTCGTGTTCTGATTCCTCTGAACAAATCAAAGCCTTTGTTGGTTGTTCTTCAAACGGAGTTTGCCAATGACAACTTGATAATGGAAACCACCCAAGTGATATATAATTTTGAATCTGGGAAGCTTTTATATCTCAACGGGATTAGCACGTTAATTAATGAGCTGTCTGTTTTTACTTAATCAGAGAGAAGCTAACGAGAATAATCCGGTAGAGCCCCCACGTGGTTCGACTGAACCAGTTACTAAAATAATTCTGGCTTGCAAGCGACTTACACTACAACGTTAAATTAACGTAATATCTAATATTTTTCGTGTGTTAGCCTTACCTTTTTATAGAACATGTACTAGACTAGTTTTTTGACATCAAGACGTAAAACGCAAGTACCTTTTCTTGATTCAGTCCCTAGTGAGGGTCGGAAGTAGGTCATATGTATGTCTGGTGTAAAAGGAACGTCAATTGAAATTAACTGCGATGTGTCATGTCATTATTCTGCAAAAATTCCTTAAAGGAAAACGTTTTTGGTATCATTTGACTATGACAGACCTTAACAAAACTAATCACTTTTTTTGTGCCGCCATGCCAGATGCTGCGTACAACAAAACCAAAGTGTGTATAGTGTTATATTAATGATTTATGATCGTCTGTGTATGTTTGTACGTCATGTGATGTCGTTGAACCCTTTTTTACAGGTTTTGATTTTATTAATTTCTGTTACATGTACATCCCTTATTGACAGTGATAACTTTTGGAATTTATTTATTGCGCCAGAAAATCACAGAGAGAACACAACACAAACACATATTTAAAAGCAAACAATCGGTTCAACTACAGATAAAGTCTAAATTCATTCTCTTTAAATCTCTTAGATAAAAAAGCTATAAGGGATTCATAGGTCTACTTCAAATTCTGAACTACATAGTTGCACTCATCACGCGTTTTTTGTGAAGCAATATCAACTGCAGCTTAGAGCAATCTCAACGACCGTATTACGTGATACAGATGACATATTGTCGTCTGTAAATGTTTTGCAGGTCATGTGAGGGCGTTGATCCTGCTTGACAAGAAATCTTGGCTTTGATTATACTACCTTCCGATACATCACTTTATCGACATGGACAACATAAACCTTAAGAATGATCCTAGTGCGCCAAAAGAATCAAAACGATAATGCACCATAAAGACATTTAAAAGCAAACACTTGGTTCATCTACAGATAACCATCAAAGCAATTTTTTTATCTTTTTATTTTACAGTTAGTCGTAAAAGAAGAGATCGTTGTGAGATTTGACGTTAAATATTTACTTGCTTGTACCATTGGTATTTATAATTAAATGATAGATGGGACTGAACTGTTTACACTTCCTTGGTTAAATGTTCAAAAGAAATACATATCGCGGTGTTTGACACATAAAATACACATACATACCGTCCGTATATATTCGATGGCAAATAAACGCACCACTGAAATTTTCCAGGAATATATTTGTCTAGACCGTAAGAACGATACTATACGATTACTGTTAACGTAATTTGTATGGTTAAAACCATTTAAGCGATTGAAGTTTTTAGTGTTAAAATGCAGTTTTTTACATTTATAGATTAAACAAGTAAGTAAATGTGCAGAGCCTTTTTCTTAAATCGGAACAAACCTTTTGAGATTATTTTGTGTTTATTGAACACAATTCAAGGTAATTATTGAAACTTTTTTTTTTTTTAAAAAAAAATATCTTCTTCAATTTTGGTTTGGGTCTCTAGAAATGGTGAGCCGTATGAATGTAAGTTTGTTATAAATGTTTTAGTTCAACATTATGTTAGTAAAACAATGCCTTACTCGTTGTAAAGGTGTTGTTTGGCTTATCTTCTATTGAAGGAAGGATAAACTGGCTTGGAAAACCTTTCGTGGAAACCCAAGAAACTATTTTCTTTTGGTATCTTTAAGTACAGATCTTTTTAAAGGAGACAGCATAATCTGACCTGTAATGCATTTCCTGAAGCGTTTAAGTGTAAATATTAGCTTCAGGTATATGATCGTTTATGATATAATTTCTACGTGATGTGGCTGACAGCCAGTATTTCCAACATTATAACAACATATAAACTACAACCCACCACTGAGATCGTTATTCTATAACGAAATTATTGTGAAAACCATGCAGTTTTTGTAAGTACAAACAAGTTAACACACTGTCCTTTATACAAAACGATTGACATTAAAGAATAGTTATCCGAACAGGTTCGACAAGTAGAAGAAAAGACAAAAGGTTAGTCGGTATTAGATTTAATAAAACTTGTCTGAAAAACAAACCCTTTTGATGAAAGGTATATTTCGATGTCATAAATCTCTGATAAAATAAAGTTTAGATCATGTTTTCAATGTTCATTAAAGAAAAACATGAATGAATTGAGATAAGCTCAAAACTCTAGTACAAGTAATTATGCTTCGTAGCAGATAATCCAACTTCTAAGTGCTGGTAATAATACGTCACAGGACCCTTCAATTGAACTATGCACAACAAAATTATTCAATGATTAAACATTTCTCATTCCTGTCGGTGATTAAAAGTAAGAACTCGGCTATATGCCTTAAATTTACATTTTTAAGATGCACATCAAGATGGGCGATTGTCTCTGTGTACATTTGTATCTTTTATTTATTATATTAAATATGCAGGTCGTGGAAACCGGTCTATTTTGCTCAACGAATGGTACAGTTTAAGATAGTTGTTTTTAAATGCAATACAATAAAAATTGTGTGAAGAGTTTATATAAAAAATCATTTCATTATCATCACGTCTTTAAATGATGTCGGTCAATCTTCCAAATATCCTATCAAAAATCAAAAATATTATTTTCCCTCCACCTTACATGAAAAGTAACTTGCACATTTAACAAACGATAATGCAAATTGCATATGTTTGCACAATTGTTATATTATCAAATTTACGTAGAATAATAAACGCGTAAACAAATGAAATGAATTACATTGGGAAAAGTTCATGACTTGGTTTACACAATAACAAAAACGTTAAGGAAAATATATTTAAGATTTCTTTTTTAAATTTCACATTTAGCTCTTCTGACTAAAAAAGATCTATTTAACAACCGCGTTGCAAGAACCCTAACAGGTCATCGCTTAGGTTGCATGACGTCTGTTATTTATTAGCAAATGTTTTGACCGATCGATGGTGACGTAGTTGCCCTGGTCGCTGGAATTTAACTGATAATAGAGATGGTTTGGTTAGCGGCAAGGATCTGTCGCCAGGCTTCAATTATCCGTTGTCCCTTATCGACCACCACCTCAATTTTTTATATCAACAAAAACTCTTTCGCCCTAATCTTTTTAGCAAATTGTCGTCTGTCACAAGCTCATTAAAGAGATACCACATTTAGACCATAAGAAACGCAAAAGATCTGCGAATTTCCTTCGAGTCTGCTGTATATATCTAATTATCAAATTTCCTTAATTGTCTGTAAGATTAAATACATTGGTCCTGGCGTGTCCCGACTGGATCAGTCTCACACCGCATCCTAGGGTTAGTATTGACGTAACAATTTTCATAAAGAGCCATCTTTGTGCTGCCGAAATTGCGTTGGGAACATTAAGAAACAAATTAAACAACATATTAGATAATAAGATAATGAGAATTATATAGCATGAATGTAAATGAACTTTAAGAAAGATAAGTAATTTATTAGATTAATACTATTGCTGCTGTTGCTATTGATGATATATTTATTCCTATAGGGCATATGGTGCCTTAAGTTTTATAAGTTAATGTTTTGTTAACATTCTCTTCTCATGCAGAATTTAGAAACATCCCGTTATAACCTTACTGCTTTCAGAAAAACCATATTAGCAGTCACTTCTTCATGATTATTGCCAAAGGACTAGAGAACAATCAATTTTGCAATTAAATACAGTTTCTGTCTATTGGATTTCACTTAATCACTCGGTTTTATTTTTATTGTCATACGACAACATAACCTTATCGTTCGCTATGTTTACACAATTAATAACAGTAACAACACTTATATTTTATTTAACATCCATGTTTTTAAACAAAGTGTACATGGGTTATCAAGAGACCATTATAAAGACTAGTTCTGAGATACCCAATGGCATCAAAAGAAGAACAGCTGGCCATTTTCTACTTTATGATTGTAACGTGTGGTTACATATTGTAATCATGTTTAAAGAACTTAAGTGGCCAAAAAAGGAAAACATACCATGCACTCAATAAGGAAATGTCTGAAATTCCTTTAAAGGTGGTAACCGAAAGTTTAAACCAGATTGTTTTTCTCAACCCACGGCTATAATAGTTTTGTTGCTTAAAATGACCCCGCGCAATAATGTTTATGTGTAACATACGGAGAGAAATGTGCAGCCAGTCCGGGACTCGAACCCGGGACACTTCGCTAACAGGGCGAATGCTCTACCGACTGAGCTAACCGGACCGCATACACATTCTCTCCCTATCACCCGGCTACATACAGCCCGGGCAACTTGAAATTCGTCCTCAAATTTCCACAGACCGTATGCGCTACATACAACTCATAAGCAACTCAAACACTTGTACCGTAACGATCGAGGGTCGTCCCACGTTTGGGCGCCAATGTAACATAGGGAGAAAAATGTGCAGCCAGTCCGGGACTCGAACCCGGGACACCTCGCTAACAGGGCGAATGCTTTACCGACTGAGAGAGAGAGAGAGAGAGAGAGAGAGAGAGAGAGATTTATATACATGTATCTATATATTGTTTGTTTTATTCAAGTATTCAATTAAATATATTTATAAACAACTGTACTTGCTTTAAGTGTTTTAGGAAATAAATAAAAAAGTAGTCTTTTATAAATGACATTTTAAATAATTACCATTCCAAGAAAGAACTCGGCTAACACATGACTTTTGCAAAGTACATGTATGAGGTCCTTCTTTTACCGATTGAATGCTAAAATCTATAATATAATAGCAATTTTCTGATTGTGTTCAACGTTTAGTATGCTGGGGTATTACCCAAATGAGTAACTTAATAAGAAATTCGATCTTAAAAAGACATAGTGATGTATGATATTGTTGGAATCAAAATATTTGTTTTCTTTTACACAGTCTCCGATGCTTCGATTGTTTTATAAAACTTTATTAACCCTCGGATTGAATTCATTAGAGAATAGAAAACCACATGTCACGTAGTCCTACATATATATGTCGAAACAATAGCAAATATACGTTCCATTTGCGGAGCTAGACGTATACGTGTTCGCCAAATAAATAGCCGGCTCAAGAATAATCTCTTGATAAGGAGTGAATGTCCGAAATCGAAAGGGTTTCCTTATTTCTGTTCATTAGGCTTAAGCAAAATCTAACAAACTTAAACATTGAATACAAAATAAACATGAATATCGCAAGTTGATTAGTTTGACACTGAGTCACACACATCCTCCAAGGTCGGCAAAAACAGATTTTTAATTAAATATGAAAAAAAATCGGAGAACCTTAATGATCTAAAGTCATTGACAATGGCTTTGACGAAGATTTCGTCTCTGTTTATAAAGTTATTGAAACAATACCAGTTTAGATAAATTAATAAGGAATCCATTGTGACGAGTGTGTGTACAGTACAAGCAATCTACTGTCTAATGAAAAAATAGAACTAATAATCAAATAATAAAACGTTTTAAGCGGCACGATGCACCAAATGTCAGGGGCACGATGCACAAAATGTCAGGGGCACGATGCACTAAATGTCAGGGGCACGATGCACCAAATGTCAAAGCTGCGTAAGGATATTAATAAGAAGTAGGACGTGTCCGCATGGAGCGTTCGTATTGCATAAAACTGACACTTTTACTACCTATTGATTTGTTTGTTTATCTGTCAGATCATGTAGCTACATCATGAATTTAAATTAAGCACTACATGCAATGAATTTGACTGATGTTGAGGTTAATTGATTCATTCGCTCTCAGTTAAAAAAGAGAATCCTTTTGCAGTTATATTATGAATACAATTTCTTCTGCAATTTGCAAACTGAGAATGCAAATAATGTTTGTACTGTTTGACAGTGTCTACACGACAAAACATGAGTTGCAAATACAAATTTTATAACATACTCGCAAAAATATTAAACAATTGATAATATCATAAAATGATTTAATCCCAATAAATCTGATTTTATTCTTACTGGTGTAATATATTAGAAAAGGATTGCAAATCAAATAAGAAATTTTAGGATTTTAAGGATGAATTTTAGCTGTTATATGTCTCCAAACGTTCGCTTATTGAATATGCCTCATCTTACACGGAATTAATTGTTGACAAATCGTTTAAGTCAAAATTCATAAACAATGTTTTATGCAAGCCATAAAGACCGATAGATTTAGTACAATACAACAAATATCTTTGGATACCTACCAAACGCCTACATTTCTCATACAAATCAAAACAACGATAGGATAAACAGGTAAAACATTTTTAATTCAACCATTTTAATTCAACGCTTAGTCGCAAAAGCGATCGGTTCATGGATGAATTTTCGAGACAAGAAGAAGCTTTATCATTGATCGATGGAGTCTCAAATAATCATTCATTGCGTTATTCCGGAAATGGATGATGCAAAATGCTCATTTAATAAAAACAAGAAATATATGCTCCATCGCTTTTTCCGAACAATGCCATTTTCAGCCAAAGATAACACCTATATTCCTTAGTAAATTAAGGGTTTCTTGTAAGCTGTTATCTGTCAGTTTTATCAGTGTTGTTTTCTTAAATACATTAATTTAGATTAACAAAAATCTTTCGCGTTTAGATATAGTCTTTGAATGGAAATCTAAACAAATCAGTAAAAATTGATTCTTGATTTTTTCTTTTTCTCTAAAACCCATTGATCAAACATTTGAAATGTATATCGACCTAAACGAGTTTCTGGGTAAATGCAGCTATAATACAATACACAAACACTTTTCAAATAAACCAACTTATACCAGTGCTGACAATTTCAACGCTACAAAGCTTGCTCTTAACTCACCTTTACTGATTTCGTTTTGAGAAGACAGCAAGTTCCGTTTTTGTGATAAATTAATTGAAAAATAATAACAATTACTCAGGCATAATTAAAAAAACAACACAACAACTTTGTAGTAATATATGTTAGCATGCTTTTAATTGAATCCTCAATGTATGTCTGCAATCTATCTAGACACAGAATATACACCCGGTTGGAAAGCTATGCCTGAATCCTATAACAAAAAGCCCTGAAAAGAAAGTCCTTGTAAAATCTCTTGGATTTGCCCAATGACAACTCGATAATTAAAACCATGCAAGTGAAAAATAAGTTTAGTCTTGAGAAACCTTCTCTATCTCAATTGAATTAGCATGTGAATTAATGAGCAGGCCGTCTTTAGTAAATCAGAAACATAGCGAGAATAATTAGATAAACCTCCCACGTGGTTAGACTGAGCCTTGCATTTAAATAATGTATTTCCTGATAATCTTAAAAGACTCACACACATTGAACTAAAGTACTATGATATGATACCTGATATTTTTTGCTTTGACGATTCTTTAAAAACTCATATTATTTTAGGACATGAAAACGTAAAATTAAAGTGTGTAACGAGAGCTAAAACAAATGAAACTGGGAAGCCAAATGAACTGTTATTAGAAAGAAAAAAAAGAAATTTTCAGAAAGAAAATCCTATGGCATATTTGACGTATCGTTCACTTCCTCACAGCTAAATGTCATCTTCCTTTACAGATGTAAACAAGCGTAAGCGTTCGAATTTTCATTTAAAGAAATTGCCACTTAAATAATTATACAATTGAATGAATGTCATATTTTTGAATGCAATTCTGTCTTGTAAATGGCCCCCGCAATGGAAGTAGTAAAAGAGGTTTGTGTAAGTCCTTCTCGACATTATATAATCAATCAAATTGTTTTCGTGCTGCTTTATAAACTACTGAGTACAAAATGATAAATCATAGTGGGCGCTCGTGGCCGAGCGGTTAGACTCGCTGACTTGTAACTCCTCCGCCCATCACCGCGTGGGTTCGAGTCAAGGTCACGGCGAGATCTTTCATGTGTGAAGGTTTTCCAGCGAATCTGCGGTGCGCCTGTGATTCTTTCCAGACATTAGGTTCGGGTCTTCCTCCACCAATTATTAGCTGGACGTCGCCAATATGACCAGAATTGTGACGAAACAAAAACAAACATCAACGATCGTATAGCGTTGTATTGATTTATTGTACTATATTGTAGTTTTTTTGTCATAAGAGAGCTTGAATCATGTGTATTAAAATACACAAACAAGGTTTAAGCACCCCAGTCGTCCTTTTGCCGACCGACTGGCGGTAATTGCTGGCTTTTCCTTTTGTGTGTCATGACTCGTCTCTGTGTTTTTGTCACAGTTACATGTACGGTACCTTGTTTGCCTTTGTCAAGAGGTAATTTAGATTTTAATATCTGTGGACATTTTGATAGGAGCTTTTCTTATTTACCTATTTGTAATACCTATTTCCGGTACATCAAATGAAAATCAATGACACTTTAGGAACATTTTGTGTGCATCGGGAAATACAACGAGACTTTACATTGCTATTTCATAGTGATCACTATGTCGAACTATACATATACATAACAAAACATTCGTTTTTTTATTATATGTTTTCTGTTGGATTATGTTTTAAACATATTTGGAGATTAAGCTTTGTATTGAATAGCCTTTAACTTTAACATGACAATAAGTACACGACTCAAACAAGATCTGTTTTAATATTAATATGCCAGAGCCATTCAATGAACAGTCTGATTTATTTTGATAATGTTTAAAGAAATACATCACAGATAACAACAACTAACGTCCTTTAAGTCTGATGCAATATGCTGTTTATCTTGATGCAGACACCTGCTAATGCATGTTTAATAAAAAAAGATTTTATATGAAAATCTCGGAGAAAGAACTAAACGGGGTATTCACTTTGAGAATAACATAAATAATAATTCATATTCAATTGTTTTTACAATATATGCATATTTGTTAGCAATGTGTATTTTGCACGTAAACGAAGTAATGCGTTTGTCTGTTAAGACACGCTTTTAAGATAGAAGATAAATGTAAACAACAACAACAACAACAACAACAACAACAACACTACTCCTTACCAAATTTAAAAATTAAACATTGACATACATGAGTCTTGGGAAGCTTTACTTTGTCAAACCACAAATATGGCACACGATATATGCTATTTAATTTACGTAAACGTGAGTGTATAGACAAATATCGGTTGTTCACATAACAATCCGATTCTAAAATATCTTGGACTTTATTGCTTAGTTGTATCTGAAATGATAAGCTTTACTTGGTTATTTGGTCTATATTTGTCAAAACACATAAGAAATTTAGTATTGCGAAATAGTACAATGGACCATACCAGTGTTGTTGTTGTTCTTGTACAAGATCATTTATATATATTAATTGTCCTTCATTCTATACATTTTTAACATATAACATTTAAATCTTTAATCTCTTTATATAGAAAAAGATTAATTGTTTAACATGCTTTCCCCATCTTACATATAAATTTTGGCGGTATTAGGTATGTACATATATGTCATTTTTATAACAATGGAAAACGACAGCTAGTTTTTAGCGTTAAATAACATTTAATTACGTGTTACAAGCTGCAAAGTACAGTAAATGTTTTGGAATCTGCTATATGAGGCATTTTTCATTCATCTTTCTTGAGAATACATTTGTAGAACTGATAAATCTTTCAACAATAATTTAGAAAATAATAAGGTTGTTGTTTTCTTTATCTTTGCCCATAACTTTTTAAATTATGCGACCTAGACGATGGTGTAAAATGCCATTGTCTTTACAATTCACGTTAAATTAAGAAAGGAACAATCACATATGTTTGCTTGACTGTGTCTACGACCCCTGCACAGTAAAGGAGGAAAGGTTTGAGATTTATTATAAACTCCGTTTTTACTTTTTTTTTAAAGAAATGTTACCGTTGTTTGTTTCAATCAAATATTAAAAAATATACAGAATGCTTTCCTGTGAAACTTTTGACCTTCAGAAAATAACATCTTATTGCTAAATGGTGTTATGCTAGAGTGTATATTCTGACTGAATAAAAATTACTAGATTCCTTTGATATAATCTTTTTTAACTGTTTAGTTTATCTCCTTAAATGCAAATGAAGGCTTTTTAGAGATTAATACTCAATGACTACCTTTCACACAGTTGTTCACGTATCTGGTTAAAGCGACTAGTATTCATGCAGAATAATTATCTGGATTAAATTCCCTTCTAATACTTTAGCCAGTTTTGATCAAATTAAGATTGCCTTCTTGGGCATCTTGATCATGGATGATTCAACAAAGTTGGTTTAAACATATTTTATTTGGAAAAACAAACATTTACAAAACATGTTATACAATATATGGGGATAAAAACGAAAGAATAATATTCTTATCGTGTTCTTTTCCCTTTTACAACAAAGTTGACGGCCAAACAAAGTTGGAATTGTTGTTCTTATTTTAAAAGAAGTTCCAAAAATAACTCAATGATTACTTCAGCCTAGTCGCAATGATAATTAGCTATAATGATGTATTTCCTTGTCAATAAGACGCTATACAATTAATCAATGAAGAATCGAGAAGTACTCAACAATACATTCCTGATTACTGGATTTATCAAATAAATATACGCTGACTGGTTTTATCTATACTACATAGTTATGTCAAAAGGCACGACTTCAACACGATGTTGCATATGGTTATTTTTTTAAAAGTTCCCGAATGAAATGTACGTTTTTTTGAAAGCTGTCTTGTTAAGATGTAAGTGAAAAGTAATTTACGATAACCAGACATTCAAAAAGTACTATGAATAATAGCGAGAGGACAGTGTACATTTTAATATTCAAAGAAACCCTTGTCAATATTAGCTAAATGTGCCAGAAATAACACAAAATTATGAAATAAAATACACCATAACTGGAGAGAAAACGCTCATAACACAGTAAACGTAATATAATTGTAGCCTCCCGTCTGTCATTCACATTTTTGAAATTACCTAAATATTTTTTAGTAACATATTAACGTATGTACATGATACCTAGAACTACACGACCCCCACCTCTTTATTTATTTTAATTATAATGTCACAATTGAGCCAATCAATACAATGAAAGTGACTAATGTATTACAATGCCTTATAAGTAAACAGGTAATTTTAAACCAATGCCTTCAATTAAAGAGTTTACAAATGTAGTTACTCCAAACCTTAATATAACACCTCTTTTGAAGGACACAGATACACGCAGACACACACACACATACGCACGAACACACACACACACACACACACACACACACACACACACACACACACACACACACACACACAAACACACACACACACACACACACACACACACAAACACACACACACACACACACACACACACACACACACACACACACACACACACACACACACACACACACACACACACACGGACACACACACACACACACGCACAAACACACACACACAAACACTCACACACATGTCTGTGTGCATGTATGTATGTATGTATGTATGTATGTATGTATGTATGTATGTATGTATGTATGTATGTATGTATGTATGTATGTATGTATGTATGTATATATATATATATATATATATATATATATATATATATATATATATATATATATATATATATATATATATATATATATGTATATATATTATTAATAAATCGTGTATACCATACCTATGAAAACGTATTATTTCATATGACTATGCACAGAAATGATATCATGTAAAATACTGCAGATTTGTATACGTGGCATTGTATTTCTCTCGTAAATTAATCTACTAGGCGGGCGCAGTAAACATATAACGTTCTGACAATTTTACCACGTAATTGCTTTACGTGCTAGCTACATGTACATGCATACTAAAAGCTCTACATGTATATTCAGTTAGTTCCGCTCGTTTATGTCTATTAAATAAATTGCCCCTGCACAATAATAAATACAATGTTGTCGTGTCGCTTCTACTGAAATACCGTCATAACAAATAAACATTGATAAAGTAAACAAATGTCTCAATGGATGGGGAAGAAGCTCGTTTAAAGTCTCTTGTACTCAAACCTTTACCTATCCTATTGTGTATATGTTGTATCCCCTTTGAGAGCAACATTTCCGGTTATTAGTCATGTTTTATGTATATGTATGTACATCTCTTAACATCTCTGAAAATGTTTTATATACACAGTATATAATGTTTATGTTTAATATTTGTAACAGGTAATTGATATTCTTAGGGAAAATATAAATTTATTAAAAAGAACTCAACAGTTGGTGATAACTGGAGATATAATGTGTATTGGACGTGTGTACCCCAGTTTATAAAAACTCACTCGATAAACGTTTGATGTTTAAAAGAAGAAATAGTGAACCTATATTATATGTATATGAGTATATTAAGATAATTATGATAAGCTAGCACCGACCTTCTGACAAAGCTTTGATATCGTTTAAATGACGTGATATGTTAGATATACAGAACTATACAGAATGAGTTAACTATTTAGCTAACTATTGCTACCATCGTAATTTGTACTCATTTTATAATGGTCATGACTATATTTTACAGTGTGTTAACTGAAAGAAATTAAAAATATAGTGCTTCGAGAGTGATAATGAAATTTTCCAATTTGTAATTGTAATTAAGATCGTTTATATGCGGCACATGCATATTTCCCCTTTATATTTCTACTAACGCTAAGACACAGTTTTGGCATTCAATTATAAAAAGTAACAAGTGAGTATCAGAATCATTTTAGTTAAGTGAATTTTATTATATAAGAAGTTATTTTGACTGCATTTTAGCTTATTTTATCAGTTTAAAGTCCCGATGTAATTGCTTACTGTTAATTATATCACTTTGATGGGATATCTTTATTTACACTGTTTGTTTGATAGACAAACCTTCAGGAAGTGCTAGGTTGGAGCGCTTCAAAACTAGTTTTAAGCACGCCAGCCGGTACTTCTGCCGACTGGCCGTGTCAAGGCGGTAACTGCTGGTATTTCTTTGTGTGTGCTATGTCTCGTCTCTGTGTTTTTGTCACTTTTTAATTTACCATGTTTGCCTTTCTCTAGAGGTAGTGTAGACTGAAATATATGTGGTAGTTATTATAAGACCTTTTCTTATTTAACTATTAGATGTAAATTAATATGAAGTCCTACTAAGAATTCTGAGAGTTTATGGCATGATTTGTGTAAACTCTCCAGTTATACTCAAGTGGTAGAGCGTCGGCTTGCGGATCAGGAGGTCGCGGGTTCAAACCCTAGCCGGGTCAAACCAAAGACTTTAAAGTTGGTGTTAGTGGCTAACATTCATAGAATACTGGGTAATATTCAGGTTCTATGCCCACCCAGCGTGTTAACAATGTCACTCTTTGAACAATGCAGAGCAAACTGGTGTTATTTTAAGAAGTATTTCAAAATCTGCCTGAACAGTAAAGCTAAGCCATCTTTGTTGATATATAATACACGATATTGGGTAGAAGCCATTAAAAGTGTAGACTTAAATATCAATAATTGACGACACGCTGAAGCGCGGAGCCTACAGTGATCATGTTTGCTGATTGCCACTTGAGAGTCATGTGACCAGGATGTTTACCGCTAGGATCTAAGCGGGAATCAGAAATACGGTTCATCAAGCATGTGAAAAAATATCTTAAAAATCCAATGTCACATCAAATACTTCCGTGATTATCACAATAAAAATGTCTTCAGATATGTATAATTTCAATATTTTTTGGTATAATTTTACATCGTCGTAAGCACGTTTACGCAGACGTAATATCCGGTCACCGGATACTATCCGGATAGTGTTTACGTGTATCCGGATAGAAAAAAATCGGTATTCGTTGACATCCCCATACATTATACAAACTTTTCTGTGAATTTTAATTACTGAAAACTATCCAATAAAAACCATAACTTTTCAAATATGTCTTCTTACTTGCTCCCATATTGCCTTTACGTTTTTACCGGTTTCAGTGGCGGTTTGGGAGGTCGTGTGTTCAAACTCAAGACCGGGTCAAACCAAAAACTTTAAAGTTGGTAGTAGTGGCTTCCCTCCTAAAGCTCGGGCCTAAGGGGGCAGCATAACGGCTGTGTCAGTATAATGGGCTGGACAGGTTCAGTCCCTGGGCACCTCATAAGTGTCCCTGTGCTATAATGATAGAACAGTATCAGCAAAAATGCCGGCAAATCCCAAATTCCTCTCCAGTCATGCAATTTCTTATATAATTATATATATATATATATTAAAGTTCCAGAGACCAACTAAATTCACAAAGTGTAACCGGTAAAGAGATTAAAATATCTATCTCGTGAGGAAAGGGATCATAAACTTACCCTGTGTGAATTGCCAAGTAAAACCATGAGTTAGATTTTAATCTTAACATTCCCCAAAGTAGCTGGTGTCTTATTTATTTAGTAATTCTTTGTCATATTAAGAACTTCTCTCAATCGTAAATGACACCACTCATATTTGTTTCTTACATCAAGTTGTCATTTGGTTTATCTGACTAATATACAGGGTAGTCAGATCTTTTTTGGCTTCTGGATAATTTTTACTTTGACAGTACGTTTTGTAATCGTTTTTTGTGAATTGTTCATATGACATATCATAATTTAAACAAATATAGCATGAAATGTATTAAACTTTTTTTTTTATAAAAGTGTGTTTGTTAACTTAAGATTTCTTTCATCAAGATCAAGATAAATATTTCAAGCTTTAGGTAATGGTATTTTCTGATTGAAATCGGTTCTTAATGGTTTAATGGAGACACATACTAGAGCATTTTGAGCGCAGATTTAATGTATAGTAAATTTTATATTACTTGAAAAGGCTGAGAATTGTCAAAAAGAAAGAACTGCGATAGAGCATATGTCACATATGCAGCTTTACAATGAATATTCATATGTATGACACATTTGTTAAAACTTATGCGGTTTTCTACTTTTAATCATAAGCAGTTATTTTTTTCGTGTCAAAATTCTACTGTAATAAATTTTACAAATACCCTAAGTCATAAAGTCATATATAAAGCTTTTAATATTGTTTAATCAAACCGACAAAAGACATAAGCTAAGATTACAGTATTAATTTTCAAGATTTATGAACTACGAAATAATTTCTTGAAGAAAAGGTAGAAAGAAAAACGAATGAACAGTGACTTATCTTTTTATTCAGGAAGGGATTACACAATGCTATGAGGCTTTTGTGATTAATGGCGAAGCTATTTCTTGACTAGGAAATATCGATAGTTTAGTCTTTATAACTTGGAGATTAACCATCGAATAAAAAAGAAGCTACCATTAGCATTTCCATCTACTTTACAAAATATTAAATAAGAACTATTTGCATAAATCGTCAGTGTTATTTTGCTATTTAATTGATGTTAAAACAAAATACATAATTTATATTTAAAAGCAGGCAAATCAATTTGACTAAAGTATAAAATTACTCAATATTTATTTTATACGCCTCTAGTTTGTAAGACGCGACAGTGACCTTATTTCACAACTGCTATGTTCCATGTTTAATCAAATAAAAATGCCTAAGCAATAAAACGAATAATAATGACCAGTTTAAATATTTAAATAAATCTTAAAATTAAGTGTGATTTTTTGTCGAGATACACTGTCGAATGCAAGGCAACGTCCAAATCATTTACTTTCTGCTTGTTCTCTTTTGTAATAGTTTTCCGATTAAAAAATGGTTTAGACTTTCTGCTTAAGACATGCACTAATGTGGACAATGTAAATGTAAGACCTCTAGCAGACAACGCAACAAATAATAATTAAAACAGTTCATAAAGACGTACCATTTAGGGTGAGGTAATGGTTTCCTTTTATTTGTCTCGCCATGAAGACAATGACTTCAGCGATATTGTCCAGTTTTAGGAAATAAATGTCAAAAGGACAAATACAAATGTTTGGTAATTGAATTAAAATGATTCCTGTATACGAGGGATATGTTTTTTTTTAATTTTCATGTAAAACCATCCATTTTTATTATCTTTTACTTACGTTTATTATGCAGAAGCAATATATTTTGTAACATTACTACATAAAACATTAATAAGGACTGGACTGTATAAACATGTTCTACAGATGACAGATACAAACTGACATTTCTAGTAGCGTTTGTTCTATGCCCTTCTCAGAATGCAATATAAAACATCGACCGATAAGATCATAGCCAGACCACGCTTCCTTACCGCTTACATTTGTTTAGTAGCCAGTCTCTCTTAAGCATGGATGTGGTAAAGACTTAAGTAGCCAAAGGCAAATACTATTGCAATATGTTTCCTTTGCAAATGTGTATGGGCACCAATAAATTTATTCACACCCACACGTGTCTGCAATGAAAACACATTGCAAATGACTTTCCCTGAGAAATATCCAGGAATTAATTCTTTTTCTAGAACGTCAATTGTCTAGAACGAAACACACAGGTGATAATTAGTTTCTAACGTGGTTTAAAAGGAAAGACGAAATTTAATGTTTACAGTCAAACTTATAACAGAATTAGCGAAGCAAAGTGGTATAGCAATGAATTGAATGTCCGTTTTTGTTAGTTAGTTAATTAGTTAAATAGCAACAGCATAAAGGGACAAAACTAGTTTTGCTGCTATAATAACTATAAATTTAGCGCTAATGATTGGATAAAACACGAACATTTATTTGAAAATCCTGGCGTTGCAATTAAAAATCCATCTATTTACTAAATCTACAGGCTAGACATATGGCAAAACGCTCCTGTGCCATCTTCCTTTGAAAGGGCTTAATTATTTAATTTTATTAAAGTACTGTTGACGCTATTACTTCCACGAAACAAGTTTATATCAACCAGAGCTCTGCTACAACATCAAACATGTTATGGATGACAAATAATACTGTTGACGTCAAACATTTGATGGTAGATCTTATTTTGGTTAAGACATTTGGGGCTTAGCTTAAATATAAGCATTATTTACCGCGAATTGATTTTGTCATAATAACTGTAATTTGATGACGGATTTGTCGATTTGTTCGGAAATACATAACCGTGATTCATACAGGCAAAGATTATGGCATATTTAAATATATCTCTGTTATGCTGCTGTACGTAGTCTCTTTTCTGTTGTAGGTATTCCGTTACAGTGCCTCATGTTCGTAGCACATTTGCATTATTTATCATTTTTATAAAATATCTACGATTTTGGAGTGTATCAATGCATAACGAGTGTACAAATGAATATTTCAAATAAATAATGTGATTATGGCTGTTTTCGAAAAATGCATTTAACACTAATAGAATAGACAAAAAAAGTTAATAACAGGAAATATAACACTTTGAAAACAAATGTAATTGATACTAACGTCATAGTTATACATATAATAATCCTACTAGGAAATAAGCACTCTATCAGTAATTCTTAAAATTTGATATAATTCGTTATGCAAAAATCCTCTAAGAATTATTACTATGTTCAATTCCTAACTCTGAAAATAACACGTAACAATTTAATGATGTTTGTTCAAACATCTTAAATATATGAAACTCGCCCTATGGCTGGAACCTTGGCATGTCAATAACTAAACAAGTAACATATGTCTATCGTAGCTAAAGTTCAGGGTTGGAGATTATAAGACTTTTGAGTTTGAGTCAGAGACAATACTCTTTCATGTGATTGGTTGGATTAAAATAAAATTTGAAATCTAGCCAATCAGATGCCTTAGAATTGTCTTTGACACAAACTCAAAAGTTTTATAATCTCCAACCCATAAGTCCGATTAATACAATTAAGTGGAAGGAGGTTGAGAAGATGCAGCATCCAATGTGTCAGTCATTCATACCGTGTTCGTCCTGTATTCATTACATTTCTTATCTCATCTGCTCTAAAAAACAAATAGTGTAAAGAATGTATGGGAGCATCTGCATAAACATAAATTTGTTTAAGTTTTATATTATCTTCATTTTATTTTAAATTCTAGCGTTTCTCAGAACAAAAATAACCTAACATGTTTTAATGTTTTAACTGAAAAAAAAACAACACACAAACACTTCATCTATTTCAGTTAATTGTCACTCTCTTTATATTTTGCCGAGATCATTCAAGCGAGGCCATATTTCTCACCATGGAATTAAAACGTTGATTAATGAGCAGTCCGTCTTTCTGTAATGAAGACATTTCGAGAAGACATTTCAAAGCATCTCATGTGGCGTGGATTCACCCTTCAGGGAGACATTTCTTGCGAGTGATTATTTCACAGACATATTTCTATAAAGAACTATCATTGTTATCATTCATATTTGTGAACCCATTTAAGTCCACAAATAATATGATTTAAATTAGTTTTTGTAAAATGAAAGTATAATAATCTGTTTAAACAGTTATTTTCATTTTTGTTTACGGGTGTCACTTTAAAGTCCATAAAAGTAAGCAAACAAATAAACAAACATTCAGTATAGTTAAACAGCATTAGATTAAGCGCATTACGAAAGTCAACATGAATATCTTTTTAAATTTATTTGAATAAGGTTTCTTTGGAATAATCTGTTTAAATTCAATATTACTTATTCATACTCATAAAAATGCGAGGCTTTCTTCGTTATCGTGAATCTTTCTGCAAAAGTACAAAATAATAACTGTTTCTATCACAAATACAACAACTTGTGTGTCTACCTGTCTTTATCTCGTTGAAGAACGGATTAATATACATGTGATAATTTTCAAATCACTATTATATTTCATGAATCTGTTTTTCTTGTACATGAGTATTGGCAAACGCACTGACGTCATTGCTCAGCTACTCGATTCTAAATAATGCCTTTAACCAATGTTTGTATTCATTTCATAGCAGAGGATTAAAAACATGCTTAGGCTCATTTCGATGTGGCACATTATTAGCCATCCTTAAACAAACGGGTTTTTTATATATTTTATTACTGTTTATTTACCGTTATTATCAACAAACCAGTTAATTAACTTGGTTGTGTTTTATGATTTGAAGTAAAGTTAAGATCAAGTATATGATTGTAGTTAATACAAAACAAAATTATCACTAGTCGGTCATTCATTAATGTCAAACACATGAACACACAATGACCTTCACCCGCGAACATTTCGAGACCCATGCTCGTATTTTGCTTTTTGTAGCTTTCATTGTGCAGTTGAACAGAAGCATTGGTGGAAATGTTCGCTAACGCCTTTACGCTTGTTTGTAGGCTTATAATTTTACTAAACAAACCCCATAACGGTTTCTGTTTATTCCCGAATTGTTTAACATCTTCATCTTTATGCAAGTGTGTTTTGTTCGAATGTGCCATAGCGTTTTTCACATCCCCAAATCACCGAAAAAATATCCTTAATTTCATCTCATAATATGTGCTTATAATGTAACAGTAGGAAGGATTACAAAGACTCGAAGGGACACCCGTGGCCGAGAGGTAAGAGTCACTGACTCGGCTCCTCACCGCGTGGGTTCGAGTCTCTGTCGGGGCGAGAACGTTCATGTGGGGAGGTTTTCCAGCTAACCTGCGGTTCTACCGATAGTTCTACCCAGATATAATAGGTAAATAAGAAAAGGTCCTATCAAAATTTCCACAGATATTTAAATTTTATCTACCTGTAGACAAAGGCAAACATGGTAAATGTAAATGTGACAAAACCGCAGAGACGAGACATAACACACGAAAAGAAAGACCATCAGTTACCGCCTTGGAACGGTCAGTCGGCAAAAGGGCCGACTGGGGTGCTTAGACCTGGTTTGTGGAGCGCTCCAACCTCGCACTTCCTAGAAGGTTTTTCTTTCAAACAACCTGTAAATAAAAATATCCCGTCAAATTGTAACAACTAACAGTAAGCACCGCGAGTTAAAACAGATATAATGAACTTATGTACACACATAATAACTAGTAATAAAATAAACTAACAACATATGTCTAGGGTCTCCATCTACCAATAACAATGAGATGAACGTCGCCAATTTGACAATATGACCGTACATTTGTCAGTGCGTTTAAACAAAAGAAATTGATACAATGAAGAAGCAGAATATGAACAGGTCGCTTGTCACAAACTCGATATACAAGCCGATTTAATACTTCACTAATGCTGAGATAACTGGTTACATAAGCCATTTATTGTCGACCTTAATCACTGACTCATATATACGTGCTACTTAATCATGAGTTTACAAAATATCTGGAGGTATATATAACCCAGACTGAATGAGCAGTTCAGTTAATCTTCATCGCAATGTTGGAATTTAAGAGTTATGTGCAATTACACTGGGTAATGACGAAGCCATTGTGACAAGAAAATGAATCAATACATCCAAATTACTTCAAGAATTAGAATAAAGCCACTCAATAATTGAACACTCTTGTTTTTTCATTCAACGTCTGTCACGATCGACAATACGTAATTAGTACTCTTAATTACATTTCTATTATGATTTTATTTAATCAATTATAAATGACGTGCAACGCATATTTACAATAATTTATGCCAGTAATTTATCATAAACAAATCTAATTTTAGTGTGAAATATCGATATTGTAATCTGAATAATGGTAAAATGCCGGAACTGTTTTTTATATATACTGTAATAAAAGCATGCATTATTTAAGTATTAACTGGTGAAGGATAGAAGAAAATAAGTCTATTGTCTCCAGTAGTCACATTACCTGTCAATTGTAATGATATAGTAAAATTACCGTGCAGTAGTCTGCAAGCATTCCGAGCAACGGTTTCCCGCATACCATCAAAATGATGAAGAGACTGACAGGCCATTGTGAAATCCTTCCTGAAGTCCTTGGAATTGTGGAAATGCTGCCGTTTTAAAACTAATTTTCTTAAAACAAACTATTTATTTGAAAGAATCAAGCTTGTAAGCTCGTCATAAGTTGCAAAAAGTATATTCATTTACATATAGTTGTAAATAACGATGGGAGTTTGTTATCCCAATGCGATCGAATGAAAAATTAGTTAAATCTCTGTACCTAAGAAAGGGTTGCTAATATAGGCTACAGTTTAAAAAAAAAAAACCTTTCCTTTATAATAATTGAGCAGTTAAATGATTGAATATGGTCATATGTTCAGGAATAAGGAAAGTTGACAACAGGAGGCATGCGTAAAACCTCGAATCGCCTTAATCATATGCCCAACCACTCTAATTCTCTTTAAGCATGTTTATAGATACTTTCCACATCATTGAAGATCTTTGATGGCAACTTCATGTGATTTTCAGATGAATTGTATAGAAGCGTAAACTTTATTTTCTTGTAATTTCATCATTTGTGGTCCAAAAATTAAAAGCTATACATCACTTGGAAGCTTTTGAAATTCATTTTTTTAGAATGCAATATTTTTTTTATTAATTAACGCTTAAAGAATGAATACACAGAAACAAATAATATTATTAGCTCATCCTTATACAAAATGAACAGTGTTACTGTTCTGGTTTTATTTTTTACCTTTTAAACTATCAAAATATAGTTTTGATATTTAAGATACTTCATAAAAGCTGTAAGATATGAAATAAAATTCAGTAAAATAGACTGAAAAATACCAACGCAGTGGTGAGTTTAATACAGTACATATTTCCAGCTTTCGGTCTGGATTAGCTTCTGCTTTCAAAGAGGGCTGCCTTAAAGAGTATAATCAGTGCCTATGACATCACATGAAAACTATAATTTGTGTTCTTGTCATGTTCCAAAATGAACGAAACATTATACATGGTCATTTGTTTGGTACAATCAATGGTAACATACCTTTGTCAGTAAATCTCTTAAAATAAATAACTCTAAAACTTGACTCGGTAAAAATGATGTACATTTGACGAATTCTTGGAAACAATAGCGAAATAATCCAAGAGTATGAAGAGTAGGTTTCAAGAACGGAGAATATCATACTGATCACAAGTGCTAATTAACACACGTAAAGTACTGATAAAATATATATTGGTACAACGCATTTGATTTAGCTGTTTAAAATTATAAGTAAGCTTTTCTCTTAAACATTTATTAAGCTGTATACGTAAATAAGTGTTGTCCATATAATAATATATAAAAATCTCTTTCTCTTATTTCTGAAGAAATGGAATATACTTATAGATCAAACCATTTGATCATTTTGAGTATACAGTTTGAGTATACATTTTGAGTCTCGTATGTTTTGCTTTTGAAATAACCTTGACTTTGCTATAATGTATAAGTCAATCCTGATGTAAAATTAACACTAACATGCAGTGACAATCATTAAATTAAATTAATAATTAATTACTAATTAATACTAATTAATAATAATAATGAATCGAAGTATATCAATTTATTGAGAGAATACATTTCTATGTGTGTAAGATATGACTGTTTACTTAAAAATTTAAGTTATATAATACTAATTATTGATATACTATTGGTATTCTATGCATTATCTTGAAAGATACCACCGAGATTGAAAATAATCTGTACTGGACCTGTTATATTTTATATGCGCATGTACAACATTTTAGGTCCAACGGCACATATTAATGGCTACTTTTCACTCCTTATCTTTTTTGTGTGTTATGCTGATGCCATAGAAACAGGTCCTCACCAGTCATCAGGAGAATATATGTCCTATGATCACTGTAACATATACCAAAGTTTGAAAAGGCACAGGACAAATGTATTCACATGCAAGCCAAATGTTAAAGAAAGAACAATTATGTGATGAGTCATTTAACAAAAAAGATCAAACCCGACAGCTTCTGCCTTGCAACGGTCTGGCGGTTATATGGGTCGACTAGGGTGATATTGAATTGAAAATGCAGTTGCCTAGTTTTAGGCTTTATAACAGATTTTTTCGTGTATGTTCGTCTGTTGCCAATATTTCACATAAGACCTTCTGCAGTCTTATTTAGCTTTCTTCCAAATACAAACTTTTGCGTCGGATACATAATCAAATCCTTTAGTACATGTTTAGTAAATGTTTAACTCCATGCTAACATTGTAGTAGTCAGTTTTCATGTAAGGCCCAAAGAGGTGAATACTATAAACAAGTAAAACCACAACGATGCAAATTATAACTTACATCTCTTATAAATATAAATAGTCCCTCGAAATATCCTATGTTGGCTTTCTACTTCTAAAAATGACAATAAAGCACTTCTAAAAATGACAATAAAGCTGGAAAGAGTGTAGTCATTTTAAAACATAAATGTTTATTTCTTTTTTTACAGGAAAAGCAAAAAATAACAAATTCGAACGCGGGAATAAGTGTGAGTATTAGTTTTGTTAATCCTTTTGTTTGTTTATGAAGACATTCATCACATGTATATCAATTGGTGTCGAGATATCTTAAAACTTATGGAATGTCATGCCCATTTGCCACCCCCTCCTATATATTTCGTACACGTTTTAGGCAATATAAGTTTTTGTATATTCATTTTATCCAGCAGTTTTGATATATTTGTATAACACTGCTTTAGTTTATATATGCATGATAAACATACTTGAGTTGTTTAGTCTTTATACTTAGAAATAATATCCGGTTCAGCTGATAACTGAACCACTGCTGAATTAACAGCCCTCAGCTGGATGATTTTTATTTGGTCTAGGGTCAATTATTAGGCTCTCGAAGTAATTCCACCGTATTTTATCGTAAATAATGCATACCGTTCATAATTTCTGATCCATTCGAATCGAAAAGTTGATTTAAAATAAAGACACTGAGGGCTGTAGCGTAATTTTCTGTCGACTACCTTGTTAATGTGACGTCATATTTAGCTTCGCGTGATTTTGTTTACTACCCCATTTCCCGTAAAGTGGGTTGTCAAATGTATAAGCGCACAGGCAATCATACCGGCCCGACATCAAATCTACCACAGAAGTAACAATATGTATTATTTCAGAAAACTGTATACCATATGAGGAATAATTCATTAAGGCAAGTTACACAAACCGACATTTTAAGCAGTCATTGCTTTTTACAAGAAATTAATTCCACGACATAGATAATTGTATACAGGTAACATTACGAATTTCAATCGTTTACGTCAACCTTTGGGACAAATACATTTGTAGAATGCCGTCGTGAAGAGATATATGTAATCAATAGTCAAAATTACCTCCACATTATACTTAAAATAACGCAAACATATGAGAGGCAAATATAACATTAACCGTATTTTTAGCGAAATATTTGTGGAACTGATCATTAATATTTTTAAAAGAGCGTCTAACCAAGCGATTAACAATGTTGTCTCAAACAATAACTGCCAGAATTCATGTACTTATAAACAGAACGTTGAACTAAAGCCGGGAAAATATGAGCAAAATCATGATAAACAAATCAAGTGAAAGATCCTTATCGCAATGATAAGAACAGAGTAAAAGTACATTCTTGTATTGAAAAATTAAACGTATTGTCAATTTACTTTTAAGTCTAAGAAAGCTCATCAATTTTTGATTCAGATTCATCCGACCGACAGTGGCTTTTGGTTCGTGGTGGATACGATGTTTTGTAATTTAACATCCCTAGAGAAAGAGTTGTTACTTACCCTAGGAAGAAAAGTGAAAGAACTGTGCAAGTTTTACAATGTGAACTGACGGCGTATACTTTCTGTAGACATATGATATTAAGCGTGGACACTAACACAATGGCAGTTATATGTGGTTTTAATTGTGTTTTTACACAGACCTTTATTATTCTGATGTATTATTATATGACAATGCCATAAAATAGGAAAGAAAAATAAAAAATAAAGCATCATTAAAATAAATACTTTCTTTGAATACGAAACATGTCCGTTCTTTCAAATAAAAAAACTTGATTAATTAATAATCCGACGTTAATGCGCAATGGTTCCACCGCATTGGCTACGCCAACAAATAAGCAACTTGCAGCAATTTGTTACCCAAATCACAGTGAGTGTATTACAAATATGAAAAATAAACTTTTAAATTATTTTCTCTCGGCTATTTCAACTATCAATCAACACATAGTAGATGAATGCGTAATTGCAAGTTTACGCCCCAAATCATACATTTTTAGAATTCCAGTACGAATAAGAGGTCAATTCATAAGAAATAAAGCGTTAACACATGTAGAATAAATCACCCATACGCTCCGCTCGTCTCTGTTTATTCAATATGATGATATTTACTTTTCGATAGAAAGAACTACTTTCAAACTAACATGTCAAGAAGAATGAACTTTAATGTATATATGAATGTCTTGCAGGAACCAAAATACCGCAAAGCGCGTAACAGCAACGTTCACTTATTTGTTAAGAGTTTTCAAATGTAAACGATAGAGATCTATGTATTACTTTCATCCCGATCTTGTTCTACCTAATTTAATTTGTGGGACATACCTCGTTAACTCGATTCCCCCGTAAGAGCGACTTGTGCGACTTATTTAATCATCGACACAAAAAAGTTGCTCGACTTAAGGCTCGTTTTTGCCAATAAATGCTATTGTAGAATACTGCGTTGTTTGTCAATTTCAGGCTCGTGTACAGTATAAATAAAATAACATAAAGCACATAATTTACAATTTGCCGTGTATTTAACAATGAATTTTCATTTGAGCACATATTTTCCTACTAATTATTACTTCCGTATAACTGTCCTAATGTTTTAATCACAACTCCGTCAAATGATTCAAAATCATTTCTTAGAAAATCAACACACAAATAATTACGAGAAGGACTAAACATGTATTTCCTAATATACTATGTACTCACCACAACTAATTGACTGACTACTACTTGAATTATTTATAAATGCCATATAAAGGCATGATAAATCGGAACATCCACAGGGAAGTCACGGCCAAGTTTGTATGCTGTAGCAGTATGAAGGGATGCAATTCAATTTCCCAAATATCCACACGAGGCCCTTAGCAAAACATAAAAGTTACTACAATATGAACCACACAGACTCTGAAAGGCTCTGAAACGAAGATTCTGGTAAATAATTTACCATTTTATCACAAACCTGTCATAATAGTCTCATTATATATATATAATGTTCATAATATGAACTCATATGTATCAGACAAATACAAGAATAAATATATCAATATGGATATTCGTTAACCAGATCATGTTGTAATATTTGTGATAAAAAAACTGGTGACTGTTTTCATTATTTTCAAGCTATTTTTCTTTCAGTTAACATATCGTTTCAAATAATCATTATATTATTTATGTGTAAGTGCAACTGTTGCATGATTCTTTTTTTTCTAGAAAAACGTTTGATTTCTAACGTATCATTTCTTTATTAAAGTGTTGACAAAACTGTTGACTGTTTTCATTTCTCAAGCATTTCAGTTTATTTACAAGAACAGTCATTGATGCAAAGCATCAAAGGTGATGCAAAAATAGAATTGTTAAACAGGTCAAAACAATATCAGAGCAAATTGGAGACATATTTGAAGTTGTGATTTTTTTTACAGTGTTAAGTAATTATGAACAACCAGAAAAAAGTATTATAAAATATAATCCTGAGACCATAGAATGAAAAAAACCCCACAAAATATAAAGAAAAACCCGAGACCGTTTAATAGGTATTTCCAGATATAATAAATATGTAGAAGAAAGAAAAAATATTAAAATTAACTATAAAACTTAACTTTACAAGCAGAAATGCACGCGTGCAAAAGTCTTAAATTACACAAACCGTTATTGTTCAGGTAGTATTTTTCGGGTACATAGCATTTCTTTTCTTTCTGGTGTTCTTATTGTTTATAATCAAAGTTGTTTTGCATGGAAGCATTTTTGTATCTGAGTTATATATGTACGCAAAGAACGAAGTTTAGTGTTTCCTAAAATTAACATACTTCAGGCATTTCAAAGTTGAAAAGTTAAAGGCGAAACAAACTGAGAGAAACAGAACGACCCGGCATGTCATTTATCCCGATGAAAATAATGTTGTTAAAAGCAAAGTTATCATATAATTATGTAGTTAATATTTGCACACTGAACTGACGTTAAACCTGAAACTCAACAAATGGTAGTGAAAGTTAGTATATCATTCAATATATGTTTCCACGGTAATAATTAGATACAGTCCAAGCTTCTTACGTAAGTATGAATATGTAAGATCGTATCGAGAATCCATGTACAAATACGTTCAAGGTTTAAACATTTTAATGATTAAAATAAAAAAAACACACAAATCTCTCGTCTCTCGTTTTCTGACATAAAAGTTTAAAGATTACAGGCATACCCGTAAAAACACATAAAAAATAAATAATAAAAATGAACGCGTGTAACGACGTAGGATCCGTATTTTATCAAGGTTATCATAGTCCGCAAAACAGATTTTTCTCCTGTGTCAATTTCAGTGAGAATTCTACATATAGGCGTCGCGCTTCAGGGTATCGCCAATGATTTCATACGTATCACTTGTTTATAAAGTAATAATAAAACCGTAGAACCGACCAAAACATACATTATAGGATAAAGTCATTTATGACTTTGGAGTTTGCTATCGCCATTTTAATGGGTTCAATCCGTATGACAAATGACACAGGACTTACAAGATGACACTCCTAATGTCCTTATGTTTATATGTAAAATGTATTGCTCGTCCTTTGGGTCGATTCAATGTAAGAAAAAATATCATTTAAACAAATAAACACAAAACATAAAACATGGTAACCTGTGTTTTAAAAAATAAAATAAAAAAAATAAAATAAAAGGAAATTATATTAAAAGCGGATGTAAAATATGTATTTCTAATAACGAGAACGAATAATTTGTCATAAAGACTAGTTGTTTTTAGAATTTAAAAATGTTATCTTTACGTAGTCGAATGACAAAATAACGATTGAGTGTATATATGCTTGCAAATATAAATTCGTGTGACTCTTTAACGTCTTCATTAATCTTCTCACTATTATTTAATGAAATATTAAACAATTTTTTTATTATATATAACATGAAGTTACGATCATAAATTCTCAGAGCCGCTGTAGGCAATGATTATTGATATTGCCCTCTGAGATATGAAAATACCAGTGACGATATCACAAAAACATAAGAACATCACTTCTGATATGTTCATGCAAATCAATTCATAGTATTGAAAAAACAAACATTTTCTCACAAAACGCGACGGTCATTATCGTTCTGTCTCACCGGATTGTTGCCATTTACAAGATATGATTGAAGAACCCAGGAACGTACAGATATGTCAGGGGAATCGACTCGTGGGAAACTTCGTTGATTTAAATATGCAGCAGTTTGAAACAAATATTGTTCTGCAATGTTGATTCATGTTAAGTAACCTACATGGGCCAAAGCTCAACAAAACATCAGTGAAGTGAGCATACAAATAATCTAGAAAAGAGTTGCAATATTTAAATCGAATTTTGACAATCTTTGTTTCGATACTAACCATCGGTATTTATTATCATTTTTAACAGAAATATGATCTATCTTTTAACTGTGGATTGTGAAAAAGTAAATACGTAATTACGTAAGTACTCCTCGGTCCATATTTCCTTAAACAAGTTAATATAAATCTTTTACTTAAACTAACCAAAATATAGATTTTGTATTGCTTTTGTTTATTATTTGGTTTTTGTTACAGCACACTGTCACAATTAAGCTTATAATAGCGACAAGTAAATTATAAGCTTAGGAAGCCCCAGAAAAAAACATCCTAAATTCATAAAATATTAGAAACAACAATAGTTAGTCACTACCACGTTGACATCCCTGATCTTCACTTTGCATTTTTGATATAGGAATTCTATCAGAACAGATTTTTATCCTGCCAATCGTGCTTATGTCGGTTCTAGTGAAGCGTTCTTGATATGCGTTACGTTACGTTAAGTTAGGTAACGAGTTCCTCTATCAGTTAAATGAACTGTGAAAACATAACTCGTTAAAGCATTGGATTGGTATTCGAAATTGGTCGACATATGACACACGTATCCTTGGACTGTTTTATTTCAAATTACTCACTCATATAGACCTTATAGGTTGCCGAGGCATTTATCAACTGTACATATTGTACATATGTTATTAGTTTATTATATTACTAGTTACTTTCTCTGTATAAAAAACTCATTTTATCAGTCTTAACCCTCGATGCAGGTAAGTTGTTAGTAGTCTCTCTTTGGTGGGGAAATTTTATTTCCACTGTTTTTTTGATATTAAAACCTTCATAACGTAGTCAGTATGAGCGCTCCACAAATTAGTTTGAAGCGCCCCAGTTGGTCCTTTGGCCAACTGACCGTTCCTTCTGTTTTTTTTGTGTGTGTGTTATGACTCGTCTTTGTGTTTCTTGTCACCTTTACATTTACTCTGTTTTCCTTACACGAAAGGTAGTTCTAAATATTTGAGGTATTTCTCATAGGACATTTTTTATTTTCCTATTCGTTATTTGCAAATCTATTTGTATGACCATGATCTTGTAAATAAATAAATAAATAAATTCACACGTGTGCACGATTTGGAAGAGTTTCAAAACGTTTAATCAACGACTCGGTAGACACCCATTTCAGTGCTTGTAATATGGTCGACATGTTGCCAGCAAACCAAGACATTAACGACTTCTGTAAATTACTAAATACAAATTGATTTTAAAGCATTAATATATTTCAAGACGGGTTTAGCATTTTCACTTTGTTTTAATATGTTAATGTTATTGTAACATTAATAATGATTGTAGATTGACACTTGCATGGAAAAGTATTAAAAGTGATCGATGAAAGCACGCAATTTAACTATGAAGACGTTCACTGTTTTCACTGTTTTTGTGTCTTAGGTTGGGAATATGATGAACACATTTTCACAGATTTGCTCTTACTTTTACATTTTGCTTCCATGTGAATACCTTTATCCTGTGCCTTTTCAATTTTTGATATATGTTACCATGCTCATATGACATTGCCTACGCGTTAATACTACCAAAGACTACTTTAACAACAACTTTGTAGTATATAGTGAAATACAAATAAATACTGTACTGTATAAATAAAATAACATAAAGCACATAATTTACAATTTGCCGTGTATTTATCAATGATTTTTCATTTGAGCACATATTTTCCTACTAATTCTTACTTCCGTATAACTGTCCTAATTTTTAATCACAACACCGTCTAATGATTCAAAATCATTTCTTAGAAATCAACACACAAATAATTACGAGAAGGACTAAACATGTATTTCCTAATACACTATGTACTCACTACAACTAATTGACTGACTACTACTTGAATTATTGATAAATGCCATATAAAGGAATGATAAAGCGAAACATCCACAGGGAAGTCAGGGCCAAGTTTGTATGCCGTAGCAGTATGAAGGGATGCAATTCAATTTCCCACATATCCACACGAGGCCCTTAGCGAAACACGAAAGTTACGACAGTATGAATCACACAGACTCTGAAAGGCTCTGAAACGAAGATTCTGGTAAATAATTAACCATTTTATCACAAACCTGTCATAATAGTCTCATTATATATATAATGTTCATAATATGAACTCATTTGTATCAGACAAATACAAGAATAAATATATCAATATGGATATTCGTTAACCAGATCATGTTGTAATATTTGTGATTAAGAACTGGTGACTGTTTTCATTTTCAAGCTATTTTTCTTTCAGTTAACATATCGTTTCAAATAATCGTTATATTATTTATGTGTAGATGCAACTGTTGCATGATTTTTTTCTGGAAAACGTTTGATTTCTTGCGTATCATTTCTTTATTAAAGTGTTGACAAAACTGTTGACTGCTTTCATTTCTCAAGCATTTCAGTTTATTTACAAGAACAGTCATTGATGCAAAGCAATATCGAAGCAAATTGAATGGATATTTGAAAAGTTATGATGAATTTTTGATAGTGTTCAGTAATTATGAATAACCAGAAAAAAGTATTATAATTTATAATCCTATGACCATAGAATGGAACAAAAACAAAATGAAAAGAAAAGTCCGACACCATTTAATAGGTATTTCAAAATATTATACAAATGTAGAAGAAAGAAAAAGTATTAAAATTAGCTGTAAAACTTAACTTTACCAGCAGAAAATGCACGCGTGCAAAAGTCTTAAATTACACAAACCTTTATTGTTCAGGTAGTATTTTTCGGGTACATAGTATTTCTTTTCTTTCTGGTGTTCTTATTGTTTATAATCAAAGTTGTTTTGCATGGAAGCATTTTTGTATCTGGGTTATATATGTACACAAAGAACAAAGTTTAGTGTTTCCTAAAATTAACCCACTTCACGCATTTCAAAATTGAATAGAAGGCGACACAAACTGAGAGAAACAGAACGACCCGGCATGTTATTGATCCCGATAAAAATAATGTTGTTAAAACCAAAGTTATCATATAATTATGTAGTTAATATTTACACATTGAACTGACGTTAAACCTGAAACTCAACAAATGGTAGTGAAATGTAGTATACCATTCAATATATGTTTCCAAGGTAATAATTAGAAACAGTCCAAGCTTCTTACGTAAGTATGAATATGTAAGATCGTATCGAGAATCCATGTACAAATACGTTCAAGGTTTAAACATTTTAATGATTAAAATGAAAAAAAACACACACACAAATCTCTGGTTTTCTGCCATATTTGTTTAAAGATTACAGGCATACACGTAAAAACACATAAAAATAAATAATAAAAATGAACGCCGTGTAACGACGTAGGACCCGTATTTTATCAAGGTTATGATAGCCCGCTAAACAGATTTTTCTCATGTGCCAATTTCAGTGAGAATTCTACATATAAGCGTCGCGCTTCAGGGTATCGCCAATGATTTCATACGTATCACTTGTTTATAAAGTAATAATAAAACCGTAGAACCGACCAAAACATACATTATAGGATAAAGTCATTTATGACTTTGGAGTTTGCTATCGCCATTTTAATGGGTTCAATCCGTATGACAAATGACACAGGACGTACAAGATGACACTCCTAGTGTCCTTATGTTTATATGTAAAATGTATTGCTCGTCCTTTGGGTCGATTCAATGTAAGAAAATATGTCATTTAAACAAATAAACACAAAAAAACATAAAAAAATGGTAACCTGTGTTTTAAAAAATAAAATAAAAAAATAAAATAAAAGGAAATCATATTACATGTAAAAGCGGATGTAAAATATGTGTTTCTAATAACGAGAAAGAATAATTTGTCATAAAGACTAGTTGTTTATAGAATTTAAAATGTGTGAATCAATGTTATATTTACGTAGTAGAATGACAAAATAACGATTGAGTGTATATATGCTTGCAAATATTAATTCGTGTGACTCTTTAACGTCTTCATTAATCTTCTCACTATTATTTAATGAAATATTAAACATTTTTTTTTATTATATATAACATGAAGTTACGATCATAAATTCTCAGAGCCGCTGTAGGCAATGATTATTGAAATTGCCCTCTGAGATATGAAAATACCAGTGACGATATCACAAAAACGTAAGAACATCACTTCTGATATGTTCATGCAAATCAATTCATAGTATTGAAAAAACAAACATTTTCTCACAAAACGCGACGGTCATTATCGTTCTGTCTCACCGGATTGTTGCCATTTACAAGATATGATTGAAGAACCCAGGAACGTACAGATATGTCAGGGGAATCGACTCGTGGGAAACTTCGTTGATTTAAATATGCAGCAGTTTGAAACAAATATTGTTCTGCAATGTTGATTCATGTTAAGTAACCTACATGGGCCAAAGCTCAACAAAACATCAGTGAAGTGATCATACAAAAAATCTAGAAAAGAGTTGCAATTTTTAAATCGAATTGTGACAATCTTTGTTTTGATACTTACCATCGGTACTTATTATCATTTTAAACAGAAATATGATCTATCTTTTAACTGTGGATTGTGAAAAAGTAAATACGTAAGTACGTAGGTACTCCTCGGTCCATATTTTCCTTAAACAAGTTAATATAAATCTTTTACTTAAACTAATCAAAATGTAGATTTTATATTGCTTTTGTTTATTATTTGGTTTTTGTTACAACACACTGCTTATAATAGCGACAAGTAAATTATAAGCTTAGAAAGCCCCAGAAAAAACATCCTAAATTCATAATATATTAAAAACAACAACAGTTGGTCACTACCACGTTGACATCCCTGATCTTCACTTTGCATTGTTGATATTGGAGTTTTATCAGAACAGATTTATATCCTGCCAATCGTGCTTATGTCGATTCTAGTTAAGCGTTTTTGATATGCGTTAAGTTACTTTAAGTTAGAGTTCCTCTATCAGTTAAATGAACTGTGAAAACATAACTCGTTAAAGCATTGGATTGGTATTCAAACTTGGTCGACATATGACACACGTAATCTTGGACTGTTTTATTTCAAATTACTCACTCATATAGACCTTATAGACCTTTTAGGTTGTCGAGGCATTTATCAACTGTACATATTGTACATATGTTATTAGTTTATGATATTACATGTACTAGTTATTTTCTCTGTATAAAAACTCATTTTATCAGTCTTAACCCTCGATGCAGGTAAGTTGTTAGTTGTCTCTCTTTGATGGGGAAATTTTATTTCTACTGTTTATTTGATATTAAAACTTTCATAACGTAGTCAGTCTGAGCGCTTCACAAATTAGTTTGAAGCGCGCCAGTTGGTCCTTTGGCCAACTGATCGTTCCTTCTGGTTTTCTTTTTGGTGTGTTATGTCTCGTCTTTATGTTTCTTGTCACCTTTACATTTACTCTGTTTTCCTTACACGAAAGGTAGTTCTAAATATTTGAGGTATTTCTTATAGGACATTTTTTATTTTCCTATTCGTTATTTGCAAATCTATTTGTATGACCATGATCTTGTAAATAAATAAATAAATTCACACGTGTGCACGATTTGGAAGAATTTCAAAACGTTTAATCAACGACTCGGTAGACACCCATTTCAGTGCTTGTAATATGGTCGACATGTTGCCAGCAAACCAAGACATTAACGACTTCTGTAAATTACTAAATACAAATTGATTTTAAAACATTAATATATTTCAAGACGGGTTTAGCATTTTCAATTTGTTTTAATATGTTAATGTTATTGTAAGATTAATAATGATTGTAGATTGACACTTGCATGGAAAAGTTTTAAAAGTGATCTATGAAAGCATGCAAGTTAACTATGAAGGCGTTCACTGTTTTCACTGTTTTTGTGTCTTAGTTTGGGAATATGATGAACACATTTTCACAGATTTGCTCTTACTTTTACATTTTGCTTCCATGTGAATACCTTTATCATGTGCCTTTTCAATTTTTGATATATGTTACCATGCTCATATGACATTGCCTACGCGTTAATACTACCAAAGACTACTTTAACAACAACTTTGTAGTATATAGTGAAATACAAATACTATTTAACGAAATTTTAATTGATTCACCATGACTTACTTTTGAATTCAATGAGCATAATTCAACAAAATGCTGTTAATATCTGTCATGGCATTAATTAAGCCAAACGATAATAAAAGTGGGCTTGCTTAATTTAATTTACCAACCCTCAGTTGATTTATGACGACGCTACGTCAACATAATTTAAGAGTTAAGAACTCCTATTACTTGTTATTATATCTTGGCAAAGGCTGTGTTTGCCTAGACCCTTAAGCACAAACATTTCAGACAAACCTATTAAACACCATTTGTCATAAATTTGCTAGTAACATTTTCGCATGTTTTCTATTATTTGCGTAACCTTTTTTCATAGCTTCTTGTTATTATCTAGGTTACATACATTAGATACATGTAGCATTTAACATTTAACATGCATCCATGGTATCTACTTAGAATTTTAAAGTTCAACTAATATTTGTGCCGGTAAAATACCTCACCCCCTCCTTTAAGACGCGTTAAATGGTTTGCTAAAATCTAAAAAAGACTGCAACAACATTAACCGAAAACACGTGTAATTTTCCAATACGAAATACAGCAATGCATACAAAAATATGTCGGTGAAACCTTAATGTTATGCTCTGTTCTTCATTTCATGTTTTTGATAAAAGTAAAATGCGCTTTTTATAGAGGCAGGTAATGTGAAGCAAGCGAAACTTATATTCCTAGTTAATGTCTAGCCCATTGAACGCACGATTATGTCTATCCCGGCAGTACAAATGAGGTTGAGGTACCGATGGGTTTAATTATCGGTACGTACGTCATAGGTATATCGCCTATAAGAACTGAAATACGCATTTCCTAAAATATCACGAACAACCTGCTTTGCAAACACCGCAAAATCGAGGAATCCTTTCCGAGATATTTTTAATTTTCCACGGGTCATTGCTTATTGGGTGCGTGAAGAGAACAAAACTGCAAAGATATTAATCTCTATTCTTTTAATTAAGATATAACGAATGGATTGTGTCTTTTCGTTTGATTTCCTTACCGACAAGCACAAAAAACAACAATGCACCGTCATAATTCTACTGTTACTAATAAAAATCGGTCTAAAACATCTTAAATACAGCGGGCTTAAACTGAATATAAGGCATTTAAGCTACAAACATAATAAGGTGTCGTCCTACTACACAGATTTGATAGATATAAGTTCTCTCATATGAAGGCACAGTTGCTTAAACCGACACTGTTATTTAGGCTACGTTTGTTAAAGTTATGATTGAATACATGTAGTGTTATTGCTTAATACTTTTGGCACGCTTCTCTAATGCCTCTTTTGGTTTCATTATTGTCAGTCATATTTTAATCACACAACTTCTTTAAAGTGTTCAATTAATTATGTTTTATTGGCCTTTACCTAGAAACTAAATGACAATAACTAAACGTTTATTACATTGTTTGCTATAACGTAATATCTTTTAATGTATTTAGGTGTGGCTCTACTTGTTCTGTACTGTTATTAACATCCAAAAACTACACACAAGTTTGCGGAGCAACACTTGTCATTAATAGGCAATTAACATTGCAGTATGTTTGCGAACCGATTTTCTTGATGGACAGTCTGTATAAAATTATATATAATTATTATATATATGAAGGTGAAACAAGGAAACAAGGAAGCGGTGGTAGTAATACTTGATTCTGTTTTGCTGTGATAAATGTACATTTAATTTTCTTCCGAGTTGCATACTTAAATTTACTTTGATTTTTGACACAATAGAACGAACGAAACACGCATCAAGTTATGAAAGGCAAAATGTCGCCACATATTTACGAAAGACTGATAAACAAGAAGGCATATGTAATGATAAGATTTCTCCACGTTTCGCTGTTTAACACATTTAAAATCACCATGAAAAACACTATTCAGTTGTTCAGTTCAGTTCTTTAAGACAAATGAGCGGACGTTTTTGTCTCAGCTGTTTTACCTGCATTATTGTATACAGACTAAAAACGGTCTTACAGTCTTATCACATTTACACGTTTCTGCTTGAAGTGTTTCAGTTTATCACGTTAATTTCCACAGCCCTTGTTTATATGTGCTTATGCCTTTTGTTATGTCATTTTTGAACAAAATACTATTTAGATTATTAGAGATTGTTTATTACCTGGCATAAAGATTATAATTGTTCCTTCTTAGATATACTGTAGCGTACTTTGATTGAAATCGTCATCACATGAGCCAGTGATTCTACCCAGGCACTAGCACAGCATCCTGGAACATTGAAACAAATATTTATAGAAATACGATTGAATCTTCAAAGTACTGAAATATTGTATTATGCATACAATAAATCACTTCTATTTTCATAAAATTTGATTATGCAAATATGTAAATGCCGAAAATTTAGAACCAGTGTTTTTGTCGGCATGCATTATTTCAAAAATAAGATGCCACAGTTCCGTTATTATGATTTAAATGGCTAACTGTTGTTTTGACTATTTAATTTTTAAAGCATAATGATTTATTCTCTTACGTCTAATTTAAACACATGATGCAGGCGTCTTTGTAATATAATATACAATCAAACTTAGTAATTGTAGGTTGTATTTTAAAATGGAGAGTTTAAAGTAACATTACCCCTATAAACTTTTGCTGAAATCGCTATGCGCAACGAAAAGTTTCATTTTTAATTTTACAGAACTTAAAATTACTTAGTTTTAATCGAAATAATACCCCTTTCTTTTCTAAACACTGTGGACTTTCTCTTTCAATGACGTCACTATTTTCGTAATAACTTATCAAAGAAAACATTGGACATTTTGTATTCGGTTTTCTTTTCGTTGCTTGCTCTTGAGAATCACAGAACGAAGCACGAGATTAGAGCTCTGTAAAACCGGTTTAAGCACCACAGTCTGCCAGTATTGCCGACTGACCGTTCCAAGGCCGTAACTTTCGGGTTTGCTCTTTTAGTTAAATGACTCAACACAAATTTGTTCTTGCTTTTCACTTGGCTTGCATATGAAATACCTTAGTCCTGTGCCTTTTCATAGTTTGATATATGTTAAAATGCTCATAGGACTTTGTCTTTTGCATATTACGCATAACTGCTTTTAATTTTAAACCCATTTTAATCCCTTTAGTTAAACGAGTTATTTTCTATCGTAAACAATAAAAACCTAATGTTTCTATAATGTTTACACTATTTTTGTGCCGGTTTACCAGATTTTAGAGTCAAAATAATTTAAAATAGTTTTCATAATTACAATGCTGTCTTGCACAAACTACTTGCTTTTCCTCCATTTTTACTTCAAGTGTCATGCGTTCAAAAATATCAAACTGCTAATTTGCATATAAAACTACTTCAGATTACTTCACTGCATCATGTTAAAATGCTGTCTCTATGCATATATCCCTCATGACAATAAAAAACAACATACCTGCACCATGTCGTTAATATAAGTAAGGCCTTCATATGCAAAGACTAATTTGACTTGCCTTCTCCTAAAAAATACGATTACCCCCTCCCCATATTCAGCAGTTACTACACCTCAAAGGACATTGTTAGAATGTCTCAGCAAAAAATCAATTAAGGCTAGATGTAGTGTAAGCTTTACTAAAAAGGTTTTAAATACAATCACAATGAACCATGATAATAAGATAAGATAATTTAATAAGCAATTAAGTAATAAATCATTGTCAAACACACCTAAAAGATTCAAGCATGTTTCCAATGTTTCCAAACAATGACTTGGTCTTTGGTTTATTTTACTTGAAACAAAAACAACCATGGTTTTTGTTTAGAGGTAGTTTAGATTTAAATATCTGTAGTAACTTTGAAAGGACCGTTTCTTATTTTCCTATTTATTATCTCAGTAGTGTTACTTGGGCATTGTAGCGGTCGTAGAAATCTCCCCGTGCATGTAGTCTATGTTGTCATCTAAGTCATCCTATCAGGATTGTTACGTATATTGTCTTTTGACATACCTTGGACATTGGTTTATTTTTCTTGAAATAAAACAGCCTTTGTCTAGAGGTAGTTAAGATTTTAATATCTGTGCTAATTTTGATACGACCTTTACTTATTTACCTGTTAACCACAACTACAGGATCATTGAAACTGAGGACTTACTTAAAACCTATAATCTAATAATTGCCTTTAAAACTTTCAAAAACACCAAAGAATGAAACTGTTTTCTAAATGTCTTTATGGTTAATCTTTAATAAAATATATTTTGTCCATTTTGATAAGCAAATGTGTGACAGTAATGGTTGACCTCAATATGTCCTCATGTCATGTATTTCTGGTAATACTTGTTTTCAGGAATATTGAAAACAATAGTGTTAACTGCATAAACGTACACTTTTATAATAGAGAAAGCAGTTAACAATAAAACAACCCCATATTCACAAAAGAACATTTAAATTTTAAAATATTGACTCGTGTCTTTTAAGTGACTATATGAACCAAAACATATTTTGTAAAGCTATAAAATTTGTTCCCCAGTGTCGTACAAAAGACCCGTTTAACAGCGTTAAATCGTTTTATGTAATTTCATTTGGTGATCTGTCATGACACTGTGTTTTCGATACAAAAATGTGTGTTTATCTATAAAACAAAACCCATCTTTGTCTTTTATTTTGTATCATTTATGGTGATTTCTCACTCTTCTCTTGAATCAGATACGTTCGATTCTTACGTAAAGATAAACTGGACTGAAAAATTAAAATACCCCAAAATCTAATTAAGTAATTTCTACGTGCAAAATAAATATCACTGATCGTAAGCCTCTTCTACTGCTTTTGCACGACACAGAGTTTAAAAAAAAGCGTTTCGAATGGTTATTCATAGATTGAGTAAACATTACGTTAATTCCCTTCATCATGGTGGAATTTAAAGGCTTGCTGCTTATTTTTAACATTGAAATCAATCAATATGGAGTAATTATAGTTAAGACTGTCAGTAATCCAGAATATCCTAGTTGCGCCTTAAGCAGAGGTAACAACTGGCAATATTCAGTTAGTATTTTAATTACATTTCTAGTTAATGCGAAACAACGTTCAGTGAATCCTTGTGAGTTTAGAAAAGGCAAGAGGAAATGACGGTCTCCAAACTATCTAAAAGTCCGTTTACATAAACGGCTTGATCAATTCAAATTTGAAAAATCCCTTGGTAAACAGTTTCGCTTCTTAACACAAGCGACAACGTTCTCGCTACTTCTTTATGATAATGTTGTTAATCCCTTGGCCAAGGTATCAGTAGAAGCGGTTACACTATAAATAGGGCAAGGAGTTTCGTAAAACTTACTAAACCGAAGATCGTTTTACAGAAATTAGTATAGGTAATTGACGTAGTGTTTTATATTTGAATTAAAGCGAAGTCAGTTTTACAAGCATGTAAATCCTTTAAATGCTTTAAAGCTTTATTCGTAACGCTGATGCTTGACCAGTTATTGTCGTTAACATTTGCAATGTAAGTAAATAACATTATGCTGCCGCTTTTAAGGGTTGAAATACATAAAGTAAAATAATAATAATAAATATTGATTTTGTACTTTATGGACTTTCCTATCATAGGCTTAACGTGTTTAAAAGTATGACCCTATTAATTAAAGTTGGTAATCAGTGCTATAAATTATACACGGTTATGAAGAGTAATATAAACACGAGAGGTGACAAAATGATATACAACAAGAAAAATCACAATGTTTCATGTTTAAATCAACTTATTTATAAATACTTAAAGATAAACAAAGACAAGCTTCATTTTACATACTACTTACATATAACAACTTCCAATAAATCGCCGTAACTGTGAGAAAGCACAAAAGCAGATTAGACAATGAACATTAGCAGTCGTCATTAATGTCTTTAAATTGTTACCGAATTTCATTACAAAACCGGTCATAATACTTAACAAACTAGTCTCGTACTTTAAAATTTGATTAGCGTGATATACGACCTCGTTAAAATAAGCAACGCGCGTGAGAACCTTGAAAAACTTATTAAATTATCGCTAATGAAAGCTCTTATTTTTACGATTTGTTTTATTGGTTATGAATTGTCAAAATATTGTTTAAAATGGGCACTTTACATAAAAAAGATGTTTTGTATGAATCCATAAATTTATCTGACTGCTGTATGAGTAAAGTTGGTCTTCTTTTACTACATGTACATATTGGTAATGGTATTAAATATTTGTGTGAATGTTATATGTATATGGTTTCAAAATTCATGTAGTGGGCGATGAAATCAGTTGCTTTGTAAATATTAGTCATTAAAACACATTATTTACACTAAACACACATCGTTGTTTTATTTATTTCACTTTGCTGACCTGGGGTATTTAGATTATGTTCATGTAATTGTCATAATGAGGATTTACAGAACTTACAAAATATGAACAATTTGAGCATACATGACTCTATACGAATGGTTGGTGTCAGATAATTTTGAACCTTTTATATCCGAACTAAACGAATTGTGTACAAAGTGTTTGATGATCTATCATCAATTAACATCAATAAAATGTCCAGGAATAAGCTAAATAAACTTTCATTGCATCGAAAGTTTTACATTCGATTTATTACTCATGGCACTATTCTCACCACCTGACATGTGTAACTAAACATTACTCATGCCACTATTCTCACCACCTTACATGTGTAACTAAACATTACTCATGGCCCTTTATTATCCCCTGACATGTGTAACTAAACATTATTAATGCCACTATTCTCACCACCTTACATGTGTAACTAAACATTACTCATGCCACTATTCTCACCACCTGACATGTGTAACTAAACATTACTCATGCCACTATTCTCACCACCTGACATGTGTAACTAAACATTACTCATGCCACTATTCTCACCACCTGACATGTGTAACTAAACATTACTCATGCCACTATTCTCACCACCTGACATGTGTAACTAAACATTACTCATGCCACTATTCTCACCACCTGACATGTGTAACTAAACATTACTCATGCCACTATTCTCACCACCTGACATGTGTAACTAAACATTACTCATGCCACTATTCTCACCACCTGACGTGTGTAACTAAACATTACTCATGACACTATTCTCACCACTTGACATGTATAACTATATGTGCATTGTTATAAGAAAGAACCATGTGTGTTCAAAATAAACAGATTATATAAACAATATAGGAAATTATTTGGAAACTTTTTTATGGTAAAAAATAAAATAAAACCAACTTCACTGGAACCTAGTGTCAGGGGAGCGAGCCATAAATTAGGGAGTGGAATTCACTCAAAACATGCTCAATCCCCCTTAGGATAAAAAATGCAAAATTAAACCATTCTTTTAGTAAATGGGTACATTGTACATAAACTAGGTACCTAATTAGGGCCAACTTTAGGCAAGAAATTTGAAATGCAATATTTAAGCCATGCATGGACAACATGGCGGGGTCATGAAAAAGCCCTAAACAGGGGGAGTAGACCTCATTGAACTATTTTCAGTCATTTGGAGCAGTCTTAATTTAAACATGATTTTAATTAAGTCTTCTGGTCTACAAAGAGCTCAGGTAAGTCGATTTTGGTTTCAACACCGACATTTAAGTAATTGGTGATACAATACACAAACGCTGGTGGGAAAGCTTTGGTTATATCCATTCTTTCGCAGAAATCCGAGCCGTTATCATTAGTGCCGGATTTGTTAATTTGCTATTGAACAAATGAATCCACCGAAGTAATAAATTATCACATAATTGAGAAGCATCCTGAAATTAACGCGCCAATTAATAAGCCGTCTATCATTTGTTAATCAAGACGGAGCGAGGAGAAACGTTTTGGATTTCATTGTGATTTAAAAAATTCTCCGACAACCACTAACCTCTGTTTATTCTTGTGATACTAACCCTCTTGAATTGACAGATCTTCTGATTCTACTGCTATATGTTTTGTAAGAAAAGGTCTTCAATTGAGTAAAATTGTCATTAACATGGAATAGGAATGTAAATTTTTGCTTAATTATACTTTTGTTTGGAATGTGATATTTAAGTTCGTTGAAGTGTGATAATGTTTTTGGAGAGGTATTGTTTTTGATATTCCACTAGTAAAACATTTATAAAGAGTTACTGAGTAAAATTTTGATTTAGTTTACGTCATATATATAATATACATTATTCAATAGCATCTTAATAGCAAGGCAGTATATTTTGTATCGTGAGAATTTACTGTTTAACAAACACCTAAAATGTTACTTTTCAGAAACTTTGATATCGACTTTCTGTAACAATGAAACGTTATACCAACGAAATTCCTCGCATTGTATATATAATTAGAAAACAACGACAAGAAATATGTCATTTTAATATTTTGGGATCTTATACCTTTTGATTGCTTTACAATACGAAATTTTGTTTCACTGTTTTTGTTTATAATAAAACTCCTTCGTATATTTTTTTTTAATTTTTTTACTTTACTTACATTAAAACGTTCGCTTGTAAAACCATTTTTTTTAAAAAATGTTTTATATTTTGCATTAACCATTTTCAGCCAAATAAATCCGATACCCAAGACACGAACTATTTTAATAAAATAAATGCTGTGTAAGTCGTGCTTGAAGTGAAGCTCTCGATTGGCAGTAAAATAATTTACTAAATATACATTTTTATTGACAACAGCACAGGACTAACGATACATATGTGAAAATTAAGACCAGTATTCTCATGGAAAGAATGTGGTCCGCACAACAAATAGAGCGCGCACTTTAACTGACTGGCCGTCTCGATTGTACAAACGAGTTCAACGTACTGGTGGATTCAATTATCGCTACATTCTTGCCAAGTTTATCCTCATTTCTAACCGAAACGTGCATTTCTGAGCCCATCAAAACGTCCATCTTTTGAAAAACAGCGGCAAAGAAATATCGTTCGTCGAGGTTAGTATAACTCATTTTGTTAGGGCAATTACATATTAAAATCAATATGAGTGCAATTATTTTATACGTTACGTGTATTACATGCACACATAAAATGTTAATCTTTTAACGATAAGTTACAGTCTTGAATTTAATGCGAATGTAAAACCCTCTTAATAACAGTAATTCAGTACGAACTTGCATCTGGCGATGTAAATAATATTCTATGAAATTTCAAAGACATTTAAACGTATAAAGGTGTAGACAAAGTTATTAGTTGTATTTTAATTAAAACCCTTATCTTTAATCACAATAACAATAGTGAAGGGTAGTACTCTTATTATATGTAAATAAATAAATAAATAAATAAATAAATAAATAAATAAATAAATAAATAAATAAATAAATAAATAAATAAATAAATAAATAAATATCAAATATCCGTTGTGCATTGGGCTGGTCAAGAATAATAGGTACAAATATTATGTGAATATATATATATATATATATATATATATATATATATATATATATATATATATATATATATATATATATATATATATATATATATATATATATATATATATATATATATATATATATATATATATATATATATATATATATATATATATATATATATATATATATATATACATGTATATCATTAAGACTGTTTTGACTGAAATAAGCCACACCGTTCAGACTAAAAATAATATATGAAAAGAAATGATTTTTTTATTAATACGAAGACATTATAAGTCGTATATAATTGTTCAGCCTACATGTTTTCTTCAAATTTTACGAGTCTGTTTTGTAAGTTACTTTGAGACATGTCTATGTCGAACACTTTCATGCTTTGTGATGTTATGCTTGCATCCCATCAAATTATTCGTTTTGAAATGTTAAAGTTCGGTTATCTTTTTTGTGTTTTTTATTGGTATTACAAACATTGTATACATCTGCCAATCGTTTACATAACAACATTGGTTCCAACTCGGAGAATATTCTCCATTTTCGAAATGGTAGAAATGTTTTAGCTTTTACCTTTTTCGAAATTATATAACTTTATATAAGAAATATAAAACATTCAGATATACCCACTAGGTAATATGTGTCAACCGTCTAAATATTTTTTTATCCCAATCAAAATCAACGAGATTCCATTTTATGCGCATGCTTCAATCGTAAGTTTTTTTTTTCCAAAAGTTTAAAGAGTTGAAAGATCTTATGTTTTCAGCAGTAACTTATATACCAAATACCTACCCACATGGGAGGTAAGAATGTAGTTTTTTAAAAGTTAGAGTAAAGGCCCTGGACATTCGAAAGGAGGGAAAACTGGATTTATTGGCATACACTTATCGTGATGTTATTAATGATAGCAATGATACTTTAGCAAGAATGATACATTGTATCAAGAGAAACCTGGCCTGTAATTTGGTTAGTATTTCTTAATTGGTGAAATGTACAAGGTGACATTCACTTTTCATTGGCATATATTCTGCCTACTTGTTTATTTAATTCAATTAACTATCAATATTTTAGAACTGATTACTTGATTATTTAATTATTTTAGATATGAATATTTTAAAAATGTTAACTAGTTTAATTAATTAATTTATCTATTAATATTTTAAAATTTCTTTCTTTTATTTCAACAAACTATCTGTATGACAAACTATGACAAAGTCAGCATTTTACAATACATATGTGACGCGCTCTGAGAGAACGAGGCTTGGTGAGTTTTGACGTCACCGGTAGAAAACGTGAAAAAACGTATGCAAAAAACGTCGCGCGAAATTTTGTGCCGTTAAAACTTACCGCACATGAGTAACTTATTCATTTATTGGCCGTAGATAAGCTGTTTTCAATTCTTTTAACTAGCATTTTATACTGAAATTATAACATATTTCAAAATTATGCCTGAACGTTCACAAAATATTTGAAAACCAATAGTTTTAGGTCTCATAAATATATTGTAGTTCCTACTGTTTTATAACCGATCTCCCGATATGAAGAAACGAAACAAGCGTCATTAAAACGAGTGCCTTATTGCTAAGATGATTGGAAAAAGTTACACAAGTCACATATGGGGCTTCAGCTTAACGAGGTCGTATGTCATTCAAATCCGATTAGCCAGAACAAGATAAGTATGTAAGCTCAACGTCTCTCGCCGAATCACTTTTTTTCACGGTTTTGAAATTGCTAAAAATAATTTGTTCCTTTGGCCTTGATCGAGCAGAGTATTGTTTGAAGACGTACGACGTTTGAAGACGTACGACGTTTGAAGACGTATGACGTTTGAAAACGTACGACAAAACGCGCTCTGTGTGAAAATATATATTTAATTTCGTTCTGAAAATATAAAATGCACAAATATTTTATGAATTTCTGAGTGATGCACTTATTACAGAATTCAGTAAACATTTTACATTCCTGTAAATGAAATACATAAAATCACCACAAGTGATTTAAAAAGAGGTGGAACTGATAAATTAGTATCAAAAAAGAAGTTTTTCGTTTTCGTTTTATTATTTTTATAATTTGAAAGCTTAATTTTTTACACAACTATTTGTTTCCATAAATCCGTCAGTTTAGACAGTTCTAAAGTGTACAGTTCAGTTCCCTTTGAACATGTTTTACAGTAGTTATGATTACATTCCCTTGCTTTTCTCTGTATGTCTCTCCGTCTCTCTTTCTCCTAGCTTTATCCTTACTCCTATTATATTTAGACAAATTTCCGAAAGAGTTGAACAATAAAAAATGTAAGTAATATAAATTCGCTATTCAATTTTAAACCTACGCATATAATATTTGCCATGTAACCTAAGTCTAAAATGCTGCTCGGATAGTCCGTGTCGATGGACCATACAAGAATAAAATTGGCAAAATATGCATTTTTAAAGAATGCAAAACTATAGTAAGCATCATAAAGCAGGCAAACCCAATATTCACAATGAGGTAATGGGACACGGCTAGCGTATGACACGACAAGATAAATCCAACCAGCAGTATCGGCAGTTCAGACGTTTCAACGTACTGATGTGTTAGATTACCCCTATAGTCTTCTCAGGTGGGTCGTCTTTAGAAACTGGAAAACGCAATGTTGAACCTTGTTAAACCAGTCTATCCTCAATAACATCATAAAAACGTCCTGTCTGATAGTAATATTCTATCTAAAGCTATGCCAAGTTGACGACAAAATCGTACATAATTGCAAATGTATTATAAATTACTTGTAAATTAATACTATATCATAAATATTTTAAACTGATCTTTTAACTTTTTGAGTGCGTTCATTTCAGACATTAATGATGTAGACATAAAGATTATATATATTACACATATATTATATTATCGTCATATATGAGGAGAATCAGTAGGTCTAGTTTTTATGAATTATGCTTTAACCATCACACGAAGATAATACATTTTATGTTAGTTTATTAGTCTTTGTATTCAAGCAACAACATAAAATACAATTCATTAACATAAAGTTACAATTCAGCAGAGCGAAAGAATACGGAAAAAAATCTTTTAAATTCTTAAAAGAGTCCCAAAATACAACTTTAATGTCAGAAACAGCTTGGTTTCCTGTCCTCTTTTATTCGATCTTAATGTTGGCATCTAGAACTTAGGCTGAAACCTTATTTTGAAAACACACACATATGTCCAAAAAAACAACAACACATTAATCGTCTGAAATTAGCCTTATGTTCAGACTGTAAACATACTCTGTCTCAGGCCAATGTGCTCCAAACTGTATCGCTGTTAAGCCTTCTGATATTTGTTCAAGTGTTCACATCTTTTGTTAGAATAGCTAACCATTTCTTGTTCAAGTGTTCAAATCTTTTGTTAGATTGTTAACAAATTCTTGTTCAAGTGTTCAGATGTTTTGTTAGAATAGTGAACAATTTCTTGTTCAAGTGTTCAAATCTTTTGTTAGAATAGTTAACAATTTACTTGGGCACTATTTCTTTAATGTTTTTTTGTGATTTAACGACTGTTTTACATGTCAGTCATTTAACTTATTCATAGATAATTATTGAGTTAGGTTTATTGATGTAAACTGTTTTTCAAAATGATTTTATAATTTGTGAATTTTATGGCAATTTATTGTAAAAGCATTTATAACATGTGATCTTTAGGTCCATTACTAACGCCCAAGCAAATATAAGGGTAGTTTTTCGATGACTGAAATACTGTTGAACGATTAAATCTAATGAACAAACATTGATGGCGTTCACACTTTTGAGTCGAAACAAATAGGATGATTTATAAAGTAGTTAATATTTATCCTGGCTACGCCTATAATTTATCACATGATTCCCCTAGTTTTACATTCAACACACCAATTTCATATTTTGATATAAACTTTTATATTACATTAGTGTAATTCAGCGTTTTGGTTAATGACGCAATCGATGTCATCATAAAACAGATCGTCTCATACTTCTATTTCACTAAATGTTGTTACAATTTTGTAAATTCGTATTGATCGTATTGATCGTATTGATAAAAAGTATCCGACACTTCATGCCATTTAACACATACATTTATAACACTCGTCCAGGAAAAAATGCTATCACTTTTTCTGAACTCGTAAATAACTGTTTGTATTAACTGACACATTGTGTCAGATCCTCTATATTTGATACGTACATTATCGTCTGCAATCTTAACATAAAAGTCATTATGTAGAGTATGTGTTGTTATAAACTTCTTGCACATTAAAACACTCAAGGCCGACAGAATGAAACAAATCCGTTCAAAACAAATTGCTTATTATTGTATAATAAACTAACTTGTTCTTATATCATAAAGAAAGTATGTATTGCTAAATCTTCGGTTAAGCTGAGAACATCTTAAACAAGCGTCAATCAGAGCCTTGTTTATTATGTTATAAGAAGCGCAAGGCAATCACTAAATAATCTCATGTTAACAAGGTCGTATATCATACAAATCGAATAAGGCAGAACTTAATTAAATTTATTTAATTCACCTTCAGTGATTCACACGTTCGACATTTTAATGCACTTACAGCATTAGGGTTTGAAATGGTTTCTTATGTAAAGGTAATTCACGCTGAACGTGTTGATAATCCAATGAGTTACTGGATGGAATAGAATCAATGCCAAGAGGATGATTTACAAACTGGTCTGGCGAGGTATATTATTTACTAAATAGAGATCGCGTCCTTGGTAAATACGTTTTGTATTGAAAGATTTTTAAAACCTACACGTTTATAAAATCAGATATCCTTTATGTTATATTGCGGTTGGGAAACAAATGATTTCATGAAAATAACAAACAGGTGTAGCCGTAAATGGACAGCGAATGATCATAACATGACGTTACTTAGCACTGTTTGATGGCTATGTCTTTATATGCTAACATCAAGAGGTTTTCGTAATGTAGCAAGTAATTTGTATCAAAAATAATTGTCATAACCTCTATTATATGGTTGTTTAAAATGGATGCGGTAAATTTAAAGAATAGAAAACAATTCTTTTGACAAGATTCATCAGTTACGGATGAACAATCACGTATGTACTAATCTATAAGTACCAATAATATGAATAGTAATAAATGGACGTCTATGGTCCTAGTTTATAAAACGCTGGATTACAGATCTGACCGTCCCGGGTTCGAATCCTGAAACCGGTCACGTGGTGTGATTCATTGATAAAGATTATTTACTGCACATTGCTCTAGGTACTCAGTGGCTGAGTGTTGTTCATATACCGGAAGTGAGGGGCAGAGAGATATTTTTGTAAGGTGATGCAGCTTTTTTCCAAATCACCTATAAATATGTAGGTTAACCCCCCCCCACTCCCCCGAAATACCAAAGATATGCCACGTTTCTTCTACCGCAAGCGAAAGGTAACAAGAAAATAACGATAGGCAGATGCATACCTTTCAAAAGTTTTTCAAAATAAACATTTGTGTAAAAGTGTTCGATATAACTGGAAATAGCAATGTCTTTCTTTCTTTCGGTTGGATTACGCGGTGTTAGTTTTAAATATCATTAAAATGATTTAGTCTCTTTGTTTTGTCAGTAGTTGTTTAGCTTATAAAAATGTTGTATACATAATTACAAATTGTATACAATTTGCAGGGCTGGAAATTTTTTTTTCATGACTAGTCCCGGACTAGTAACCAGGACAAAGATGAGTTGTCCGAAAATGTGCATCATTATTTCATTGTCAATGAAGTAGTCTTGTAACATTATTTTCCATTATACATTGCCCTTAAAAAAATGACTAGACGTACCTGTTTGGTTTAACATCGTAGTGAAAAATTATTGGTAAAATGAGCGATTCCGGAAGAATGATTTGGGTAAAACAATGGACGCATAACACGTCTTTTGGAAGATCTCTCCACGAGAAAATGCTTCCCTCCCATCCTGTATTTGAACTCATACGTTGTGTGCTCTTTGTGTCGGAAACTTACAAATCGGCGACTCTATATACTTAGCCACGGAAGCGCCCATTAGTTAAATTACAGAAAGGTAACAGCAACATTAGTATATTCATAATAGCTTCTGTGTATGCAGTCATATTTTGTATATCAAAGAGATTTACATATGTTATCTATTTCCCATTAACATGTTAGATAATAAACTGAATTAGAATTTAAAAACTTGAAATTGTAAAGCATTAACACTGTTACTTATTTTGTTATAATTCCGAAATTAAATTAAATGAAGTGTAAGCTAATGTCAGGATTTGACATCTTTTAACTATCTGAGTAATATAGATCTTAATTAAATCAATGCAAAGAAGTATAAAATATATATTTTTCTTGATGATTGTGTTACTGTTACAATCACACATATACCCACTTAACTTGTACCTTTTATGTTTATGGGAGCTTATATTTGCCAAAGAAAGTTATGTGTGTTACACGTTACGTAAAAACATATTGTAAGACTATATCATTCTCAGTTAATTCTTTTAACATGTTACGTTTAAGCATATTGTTAGATTATATCATTCCCCCTGAAATCTTTTTTACAAGTTACGTTAAAGCATATTGTAAGGCTATATCATTTTCCGAGTAATCATTTTAACAAGTTCCGTTAAAACATATTGTAAGACTTTATCATTCTCTAGGTAATGATTTTAACAAGTTACGTTAAAGCAAATTGTAAGACTATATCATTCTCCCTGAAATCATTTTATACACGCTATGATAAGGCATATTGTAAAACTACATAATTTCCCGTGTATTTTTATCATGTTACTTTAAATCATATTCTAAGATTGTATCAGTCTTCCTGTAATCTATTTAACAGAGACTGACCTTTTCCGAGCTAGCCTATAAACATCAAATGGGCGGACTTCAATTAAAGAATTTTAATCATATCAATTATTTGTGAAGGTTAAAGTATATAAAACATAAATCTCAGTTGATAACAAAACTCCTGTTAAAATAATGCCAGGTCGTATTAAAAAATACGGCCTGTTGTACTTATGGTAAACTATTAAATTCAAGTGCATTCATTTTTTTGCCCTGTATAAACATTTATGACATCTCCAAAGCACATAATTATAACATTCAAATATTATGCGAGAAAACTGTAAAATTAATAGTCATGTAAAAGAATATATAGTACAAACGTGTTTAATGTAATATTTCGATCGCTACATTGTTAACGTCACTGGCAATGTCGAATGCATATATTCCAAAATGACGTATCCCTTGTATTATTTTTCAGTAACAAGGGAATGAAATGCAAAACAACAAATGTTTAAGTGATTACTTCATTTTCAAATGCTTTCGTTAAACGTTAAACTTTGGTGGCATTAAGTAATCAGCAAATATACTAGACTTAATATGTCTTAACTAAGATCGAACCAAACTCATGGACCAGTGCATGTTTGGTGTTTTGTCACAAGAGAAGGATGGAATCAGCCGGCATTTTTGCCGACACTGTACAGCGACATTTCTATCATTATAGCACAGAGGCACTTATGAGGTGCCCAGGGACTGGGCCGGTCCGTTATACTGACACCAACAAGTCAGGCGTAATGCTGTCCCCTTAACCCCGAGCGTTAGGAGGGAAGCCACTACTGCCAACTTTAAAGTCTTTGGTTTGACCCGGCCGGGGTTTGAACCCACGACCACCCGATCCGCAAGTCTTTCACAAGAGATCGTGAGTAGCAGATGCGTGAGAACTCACTTTACGCATAACTGTATGCGCTAGTCCTGATTCAGGGGACAATGAATGACATCGGATCGAACGTGATAATCTGATTTGTCATGATTCAAACGACCCTAACATCGTTACATTAGAATATTTAGGAAGAATGACGTGACCGGTCGTTGCATTCGTGAAATTTCGATCACAGACATCGCGATTCGATTTTGCCAAATGATAATTTGCAAAAGGATACAAGTATCAAATTATTAATGAAATTTCTTTTTGTATTTAGAAAGATAAATATATTTTTCAAAACTTTTACCAAACAGGGACGTAGCTTGACAGAAAAGCATGTGTAAGCACCATAAATCGGGGTGGGAGTTGGGGGGTGGGGGGTGGGGGGGGGGGGGTGGAGCGTGTTCCTGGGAATGCTCGCATAAAATTCAGGCGAATCGATGTCTGTTTAAGGAGGACCGTACTAAGCCATGTTCATGTTTATATTTAAAACATATTTTTGCATATACTGGTACTGGTTCATTCATTATATATGAATTTTGTATACACGCTTTTAGTACGTTTTTCAAAAACTATCAATAAATCTATGTACCTATGTAATTAGGCGCAACAGACTGTGATTATTGTAGCTAGAGCTCATGCATACACGGTGACCACCGCCCCCGATATTTTTTGTCACTTTTGCCATTTTTTTTAATCTTTATTTTTGAGAAAATGTGTAGGCACTTGCCTACTGTGCCTAAAGGAAGTTACGCCAGTGCCAAATGCGGATATTTGTTTTGCACTGAAATTGAAACTTCTCCAGCGTTGTACATGTACATGTATGTAAGAGGTACATAAGTGACTGCAACGTGATTAAACAAATGTATACACTTCTTGTAAGATTGAAACCAAAACTCTCATTACATCCAGTTTAACTAATTTAACCAACTTTTTTTTACCAAATATAGGTTCTTTTATCGTAACACTCATAAATATTAGCTAACACAGATATTTAATTCATTCAAAAGACTTAAGGACGTTAATTTCGAAAATTAAAAGTGATCTTTTACCCTTCAAATTACTGTAAAAGACGTTGTTTCTATATAAATTCATGAAACGCCTAGCTTATTGTTATGATATTTATCATCATAGTTTTGCCAATTGACTTCATATCAGTACGTTCTTAATATATTTTAGAACATTTTATCATAACTGAGAATACCATTGCACCGCATGAACATTTTCTTTGTCATATTAGTGCTGCCCTCTTTAAAAGACTGAACGTATAGTATACGAACATGAGTGTCCTGGCTGAACACTGCTAGCTTAATTTGGAAGCATTTAAAGATATACACACAAAAAACACTTTAAATGAGCAAACGTTTAATATCAATGCTACGAAACACGTTAAGAAAATAAGCCTTTATACGTTTTTTGACTTAAGCGTTGTGTTGTTAACAATTAATAAGCAGTCACAATTATTTAACCTTCAGCCCTTCTCTGCCTGTTAAAGTGGATTGTTCGTTTATAAGCAGCTTAAGGTATACTTGGTGACCTCCTTTCATGCTGTGTTCGAACTGTCTAGCAAAAACAGAACGGTGTCTGTTCGTTTTCTTATATCTCCCTATATAGCTAATCATAGATAATGTAGCATAGAAACGCAGTACTGTTTCATGAAATCTAATTACATCGATGTGAAGTGTTTGTTCCAAGCAACAACGCTATAATGTTGTTTTGTACTATAAACATAAAGTGTATTTTTTATGAAATATGAACTACATTTTGTGTTCTGCAACATGAATGTATGAAATATTTTATGTTACCAAATACCTATAATGTTAAAGGTATTTGATTCTTTGTGCTAAATGCCTGCGTGTATTGTATTTCATAAACGCACAAGACAATGCACGTTATAATTTCATTTGACAATAAATAGAGGTTTACATTTTCAACAATGACATTCTATTGACAAAAGAAAAGTTATTTAATCATTGTCATTTGATCTGGTTGGATTATTCTATTTTTAAACACAGCTTACTTATAAAACATCCTTATATTTCTTCTCCTTCTTCTTTTTCTTCTTCTACCTTTTCTTCTTCTTCTTCTTCTTCTTCTTTTTCTTTTTTTTCCTTCTTCTTCTTCTTCTTCTTCTTCTTCTTCGTAGTAGTAGTAGTAGTAGTAGTAGTAGTAGTAGTAGTAGTAGTAGTAGTAGTGATAGTAGTTGTAGTAGTAGTAGTAGTAGTAGTGATAGTCGTAGTAGTCGTCTAGTCTCGTGCTGTCGTCGTCGTCGTGGTAGTGCTCCGTAGTTGTCGTAGTCGTCTCTCGTCGTGCTAGTCGTGCTCGTCGTCGTCGTCCGTGGCTTGCTCGTCGTTGTCTAGTCGTCGTCTTTCGTCGTGCTCGTCGTTCTCGTCGTCTGTCGTCGTCGTCGTCGTCGTCGTCTCGTCGCTCGTCGTGCTCCTCCGTCGTCGTCGTGGTCGTGCTCGTCGTTGTCGTCGTCGTCGTCGTCGTGCTCGTCGTAGTCGTCGTCGTCGCCGTCGTCGTCGTCGTGCTGTCGTCGTCGTCGTGGTCGTGCTCGTTCGTCGTCGTGGTCGTGCTCGTCGTTGTCGTCGTCGTCGTTCGTCGGTCCGTGCTCGTCGTCGTCTCGTCGTCGTCGTCGTCGTCCGTCGTCCGTCGTCGTGCTCGTCGTCGTCGTCGTCTCGTGCTCGTCCGTCGTCTGGTCCGTGCTCGTCGTTGTCGTCGTCGTCGTCTCGTCGTGCTCGTCTCGTCGTCGTCGTCGTCGTCGTCGTCGTCGTGCTCGTCGTCGTCGTCGTGGTCGTGTCGTCGTGGTCCTCGTCGTCGTCGTCGTTGTCGTGGTGGTCGTCGTGGTCCTGGTCGTCGTGGTGGGTCGTCGTCCTCGTCGTCGTCGTCGTCTTCGTCGTCTCGTCCGTCGTCGTCGTCGTCGTCGTCGTCGTGGGTCGGGGTCGGGTCGTCGTGGTCGTCGTGGTCTCGTCGTCGTCGTTGTCGCTGTCGTGCTCGTCGTCCTCGTCCTCGTCGTGCCGTCGTCGTCGTCGTCGTTGTCGTGTCGTCGTCGTTGTCGTCGCTTCTCGTCGAAGTAGTCAGTCGTGTCGTCGTCGTCGAGTGCCGTGGTCGTGGTCGTCGTCGTCTCGTGGTATTCTTCTTCTTTCTTCTCTTCTTATTCTTCTTAGTCGTAGGTCGTCGAGTAGTAGTCGCGTGTAGCAGTATAGCCTTAGTCCGGATGTGTCCGTTTTGTACCATAGTGTTAAGAAATATATCTGACGTATTTGTCATTTATCTGTTCTCCTTGTATTCTCAACCAATATGGTGATTTTCAGACAACCGCGACTTCAATGGCGCAAAAGGTGAAATATACTTGATAATTCAGATTCAATTAGTTGCAATTCTTCCAATACATACGCCATCAACCATCTTTGTCAGGCAAAGTTCCCCTAAACCTAGATTTTGAGAATATGAAAAGTACGTTTCATTGACCATTGCTACGCAGCAGACAATAATCGCCGTCGTTTCTTGTCAGTACCGTAGACGATTGAACGAGGAATATTTGTAATAAAACACCGTTATCAGAACGACCACATATTCCGCGTGTGCCTTCTTATAAAAATTGTGGTGAGCTGCATGGCTTTCTGTTCGAAAAAATCGAAGGAAGTATCCTGTATATAAACAATAGTATATTTGTGTAACTAGAATTTCACTGTATATCGGCATGTAGTAAATATAGACCATCTCTGTCTGATTTAACTTTATTGCTCCGAAATGTGCAATATAATAATAAAATATTTACCAGAGGCCTGTCATTTTATTGAGCAGATAAATGTAAGTGCATAAATCTTTCTTATAAATTAAGCCTTATTGTAAGATATGTGACAGGGTTAATGCTTTACATGACAGTCGCGAACGAATATTTGTGATTTTAATACAGGCTTTAGCAAATCATTGAACATTTGTCTTACGAATACAGATTTTGTAGTTATTCAATGATTTTTAATGTAGGAATCACTAGTTTAAATCAACTGGTCATATTAGCATGTTTTTCCGATACAAACGTCAAGACCGGATCTGGTGGCGCAATCGGTAGAACGTCGGCTCCATGTATGATAGGACACGAGTTCGGTCCTTTGCCGCAACATACCAAAGTCGTTAAAAATGGTAGTGGAATAGCTCCCTTGCTAATGCTCAAGCAAATATAAGGGTAGTTGCACGACTGGTTGACCGGGTGTCAGGATAATGTGACTGGGTCTGGTATCATGCCAGGTGTTCAGGGCATGATATACACAGTTAAGGAAGCACTATATCTGCTTCAAATGGACACCGTCTCCAGATAACTGAAATACTGTTGGCGGGACGATAAACCCAATAAACAAACAGACAAACAAACAAACAGTCAAGGAACTGAAAATACATGACAGTGTGTATGTTACTAAATTTCAGAAGTAAGCGATGTGTAAACAATATGTGTATTGTACATATTTTATCCGAATTTAACTGGTTTTGTCTGCAAGCCTCATGTTTTCAACGAAATTTAAATAACAAGGAATATATTAAGGCAAAGCATCAAATTGCGTACAGTTTATGTTTAAACAATACAGCACTTCATTTGACGCACGACAATGACGGACACACGATTAGCAATGTCACTTATAATGATATGAACCTATGTTAAAACAATTGGCCTTGACATACATACATACATACATACAGAACATACTATTTGCTGAACAAACTATATGCTGATTCCTTTGTATTGCAGATTTTCTTAACGTATAAAGCATTCCATTTAAAAATGAAACTAATCTTTAATGAAACTCATTTAAAAATATTAAACAATAAACATCTTAAAGCTCTGACAGGTAAAAGTAAAACTTGCTTTACTCACATGGTTTCAAATAGCCAAAATTTGTACGTTATATACGAGGTATGTAATTGACGTTGAACGATTCTGTTATACCTCATAACCACTCGCAATACTTCGGACATTGGTACAAAACAGACATGTCCGAATACCGCTGAGTAGTTACAGTTGGCCCGATAACTACAACATCACTGTCACAAATTTCTAACGCATTCTATAAAGGGCGCAGCGAGAGTCTGTTTTGTGTTAACTACACGCCATCTACTTAAAGAATCTATTATATGACGGGATGTGAGATCGAGAGATCCCAACCTGAGTTTATAACTATATTTTGACGAAAACAAGCTTTGGCAAGTTCCGCTGAAATAGGGTATATTAACTCCCATCTCACATCCCTTTCTTTTATTAATTCTCCCCCCCCCCACCTACACACTTACAAACGAGTTCAGATAAGCACATTTTTTGGGTATTATTTAGGCGTACCACATAATAACATACGCCTATATCATAATATGAGCACAACCGAATTTAGCTGGTTCTCATGAAGACTAATTTGTTAATAATACTGGACATATCGACATATTAAAATACTATTTAAGAATAGAAAAGGTAAATAATGAAAGGTCTTATAAGAATATACACAGATATTTAAATCTAAAATCTAGACAAATGCAAACAGGGTAAATGTAAAAGTGACAAAAAACTCAGAGACGAGAAAACCGCCCACAAAAACACTCACAAAAAGAAAACCCAGCAGTTACCGCCTTGGTACGGTCAATCGGCAAAAGGACTGACTGGGGTTGCCAATTAAGCATTTGTGTTTGCTCTTTAACGCCACGCGTCGGTAATTGGCCGAAGGAAATGATGTTATCCTTTAATATCATGTAAACTTCAGACAAAGCCATTTGCTTCCGCGCCATTTCTATTTACTTATTTATGCATATGTGTATATATATAAATAAATGGATGAAAGGTCGTTGGCGCGAACCATCAATGGCGACGCAAAAATATGGAATAGGTAAACAGGTTAAAGCAATATTGAAGCAATAAACAAAGACATATTTGAAAAGTTTTTATTTGAAGATTTTAAGAATACTATAAATCTCGAGAAAAGTATTATAATGTATAGGCATATTCCTGAGACCATAGAATCGTTTAAAACGAAATAAAAGCAAAACTCGAAACCATTTAATAGGTTTTCTAAGAGGTTACATATTAAAAAAAACGTTGCCAAAATTACTAAAATGACATTGGATTTTAAGACATTTTTAGATTATTTCTTGGCGATGAATCGTATTTATGATTACTGCTTAGATCATATCTTTAAACATTTTGCTTACATGACCCTCCAGTGGCTACAGCAAACGTGATCACAGTAGACTCCGCGCTTGAGCGTGTCGTCAATAAAATAGAAATAGAATATTTGTCAGAGAAATTATCAAGGAGGCGATAACACTACTTAGACTTGTCGCAGAATATTGATCACCCAGAGATCATTAAAGAAGCGATATCACTACTTAGACTTGCCGCAGAATATTGATCACCCAGAGATCATTAAATAAGCGATAACACCACTTAGACTTGCCGCAGACTATTGATCACTCAGAGATTATTAAAGAAGCGATAACCTTACTTAGACTTGCCGCAGACTATTGATCACTCAGAGATTATTAAAGAAGCGATAACACTACTTAGACTTGCCGCAGACTATTGATCACTCAGAGATCATTAAATAAGCGATAACACTTCTTAGACTTGCCGCAGAATATTGATCACTCAGAGATTATTAAAGAAGCGATAACACTACTTAGACTTGCCGCAGACTATTGATCACTCAGAGATCATTAAACAAGCGATAACACCACTTAGACTTGCCGCAGACTATTGATCACTCAGAGATCATTAAACAAGCGATAACACTACTTAGACTTGCCGCAGACTATTGATCACTCAGAGATCATTAAACAAGCGATAACACTACTTAGACTTGCCGCAGACTATTGATCACTCAGAGATCATTAAAGAAGCGATAACACTTCTTAGACTTGCCGCAGAATATTAATCACTTAAGAAGATTCCTTTTAGGCTACCTATACATGGGAAATAGACAGTGCTTCATAACATCATGATAAGTTACTTTTAGACCATGCATTCATAAAAATACGTTTTAGCAATTACAATATTTTAACAAAACTTTCAAGCAAAGAGACAAGTATTAAAATGTTTAATCTATTCATTTAACTACCATTCTCAGTTGTAGTGTGTGATAAATGATTATACTGGTATATATACACGGGTGAATATATTGTTTGTTCATTTTTATACGATACTTTAGGCATTTTTTCTAGAATGTAATGTAAATGACTCAGATATTACTTATCTTGTTGACTCTTACACCATTTTTGTTAAATGTATATCCAAACCATTTTTAGGATTACACTCAGAATTGCACTATTTAAAAATATAATTCGTTTTAATTAATGCTCATTGCTATCATGCTACTTACAGACATAATTGTAAAGAAATGTCGATTACATTTTCTATTCAGATACACCAATTTCTGCCTATTTCCTGTTATTGCAGTTCAGAAATAAACATATCTGTGTACACTTTTGTTTGTCCATAATATGCTGCAGCACTGATTTATTTATCATGTTGACTCAGTAAAGGAAACATCCTTTAAGGAGAAGGCAAGAAAATGAGCTTAACAGTATGTATATTTACGGGTTCAAAGATAAGGTATATATCATTAAGCTATCACGTCATTGTCTCTGCGAAATGTCACTCATTTCCGTGACTTATACAGATAGACCCTTCATCTTGTCTACTTGGATTTTTGTTTTCGGACCAATTTGACATCTTGCCAATATCATCCATAGCTCTGTTAAATACTGGCGCTGTTAAATCATTCCCGTTGTGTTTTTCATACTGAGTGTAATCGAAAAAAACACAACGGAATTATAATTGTAGCATCATTTAATGCATACTGTAGATTTTGAGTATGCAAGAAGAAACCTTCAAAAATGCCGAAACACTCTCTTCAAAAATAAACTTTAAATCGAAATAAGTGTCCTCTTTATCGTTAAATTCTATTAAAGGTAGAATTAAAATTGGAAGGATATACATTTTCGATGTTCCTTTAGATTGAACTCGGAAACCGTTGCCAAGACAAGGTCAATAGTTTAACGCTATTATTCTAAATTGAAAGCATTGAATATATTTTGAAAATTACCCCACAACGCTATCATCATCATCTCATTTTCTAACAAAAAGAAAAGTCATGTTTACTGTATACTGTAGGACTGCACAGACACAGACATGGACAAAATAAACTTCCAGAATCCATTCTCCAGTTATACAAATTACAATATGGTCTTTGGCTACATTTTTATTCTAACACTTATAAATGAAGGGTAACAGTATTTTTAAGAATTTCTTAAAATTAGAATGCATTTTTATTGAAAGACAGTCGGTGTAATACACTCACATTTGTTTCGTACTTTCTAATTCGACCCGGTTGACGATAAAGAAACATTGCTTGTGCTAGTATAAGGAAAAGTAAACAATTATCGAAGTCAAAGACATCCTTCTGGACGCTTGTGGCACTTGTTAAAATTGCAAAAATAAATAAATATAGTTCTTTTTTAAGAACTGTCAATATTGTCTTCGAATTTACCCGAGTTATTATTATTTTCACTTTCGACTATTTAATGCAAACACAGACGATTGTATATAAATGTACTTAAATGCGTTTGAAGAAAACAATTGCTTTATTATCAACGCACTTACTATTTCGACTGCCCTGTGTATGTGCCTTGTGTACATAAGCTAATGTACATACATTAATTAACCACTTTTATTGTACCTTACGTATAATGTGTAAAAAAATAAGAAACTCATTTCCTTCTCGTTTACGTCAACAAATATTCAACTCCGTAAAACTCACATATTTCTGAGGCTAACAATGTCTTGGTTTAACGCACTTAATATACTACAGCCTTAAAGGATATACCTTCGTACATAATTATTGTGTACGTTAAAGTATTTCAATAAAGGAGTGTAAAAATCTGCGAAGGAATTCATTAGGACATTAACATAATAGATGTTGGTTTGGTTTACCTATTAAGATGTCATTAATATTTGTCGTTGCTACGTCAATATAATTAAAGAAGTAAGAACTGTCATTACTTGTTATTATTATTTTGGCAAAGAGTTTGTTTGTTTAGACCAAACATACGCATTCCAGACAAGTTTAGTGAAACGCATGTGCATGGCAAGTATAAACTCGCTAGTAACGCTAAAACATGGTGTCGTCTGTATTTCTTGTAGAGCTTTGAATGCAAGTTCTGCCCAGAAATAAAAACACATCTTCATTCACACGTGTTTTCATTGCTTATTGCTCCATCAATAAACACACATTTTTGAGCTGAAAACAATGTGGCGATAAATAAACGGCGTACCCACGATGACATATATAAAATATGTATCATTACGATATTAACTTTTTATTGAGCCAAATGTCACTCACCTCTGTGACTTCGCTAGGTCGACACTTAACTCGGTGTACATGGGCTTACTTTTCTCGGAAGCATTTGACATCTTGCCAATATCGTCCATATGTCGATTAAAACAAACATAGTTGATATGAAGCGAATTTTATCAGAAAAAGAACCTTCTTAAATGTCGAATATTTCCTTAAGGAAAAAATAAATTATCAGTAATGACCTTGTTGTTTTCGTTTTGCGATTGTTTTTTTTTTTTTTAATTTTTATTTGTGACTTTCGATCATACAAATACAGTTTCAATTTTACAACATGTAGTAAATATAAGATTTGACATAAATATCAATAATAAAGTTATATGTTGAGTCGGTTTGAAGAACAAATGGAGTACATGCATTGGTTGATTTATGGTAATGAATAGTATTATGGGTTTATTATATATGTTAATGTTGTCTTAATACAAATAATAGCAGGAATGAAGAAAGGTAAAAGAAAATAACGTATGTATCTTTTTCCTTGTACTGTTGAGATTTACGGATTGTAATGAAGTAATCGATGTAAAAAGAATTGTAATATACATTTAATTCTACCTCTATATATTGAATTGTATCTTTGTTTCAGTTGTTCCCGACTCATAAGCATACTAAACTTTTACTATAATGGCGTACATGTATTTCGAAACAGTCTTAGCAAAAATATATGTATTCACTTTAATTTGTCAACAAAACAAAAAAAAATAGACTTTGATAAAGATTGATTTAAGTCAAGATCAATATTGCAGTAATCGATAAACAGAGCAAAATACTGCAAACATTTATAGAAAGGATAGGTTCTTTCCTTTTCTAGCACTGTGTATATTTAGAACAATGCACGCTTGTGACATATAAATGCTGACATGTATATACAACTGATTGTTCTTAAATGCTTGTGCTACGGGTATATCCCATTTATCGGCAACTAAACGCTTTTTCTGCGTACATTTTCAGATATGAAAATGATGGTGATGATGGTGATGGTGATGATACTACTACTACTACTATTACTACTACTATTACTACTACTACTACTACTACTACTACTACTACTACTACTACTACTTCTACTACCACTACTACTACCACTAATTTCTTATCAAATGTAAAGCTCATCACTTTGTCGTTTTCTTTTATAAAATTGCAAGTCAATAAATATTTGTCTTACGTCAAACAAAGTAAATTCTGCTCAGTTCAGTCATAAATAAGTCAATATGTTCAGAACCACTAGTTAAATAAAGCTCTTGTTTTATCTGGAATGTGATACGTTCCTTGCTAACATTTTCCGAACCGTATTTTATTCTTCAAAAATGTAAAATTTTGTTTTTGCTTCTCCTGAAGGGTGTACATGTAACTAGATTGTAGTTACTGGCAACACACTATAATCATCTTGAATGTAAAAAATACACAGAGAACGTCTTACATGTAGAACGGTAGTTTCTTTAAAGATATATTCAAGTATCCTATTCCATCATATGAGACAAAATTTAATTAAAGTTTATATTAACACAAACCTAATCAAATCCACAGTGTGTATCAGTTTCAGTAATTGGTCATACAATACACAAATGTTGGGGATCATTTAATCATAAAACATAATGAAACTGATTCCACTGCGGCAGAAAAAAACTCGCGTGAAGCATTTTTTATCAACGTGTCGGACTGATAAATTACCAAGTTGAAAATTGAAACTACCAAACCAATAAATTACCACAGTGTTAAGAAGCATACAAGTTCTTATCAGTGGAATTAATATGTCAATCAAAAGTCACCTTTTCTCTGTTAAACAAAACAAGAAATAATATTTTAATAGTTAACACCTATTAAATTTTGACTCTAATTGAACTCCATAATTAATTATCTGAGGTCAGCAAATCTTCTATTTCTCCTTTGTCTGTTTGTTTATTGGATAAATCGTCCCACCAACAGTATTTCAGTTATGTGGAGACGGTGTCCACTTGAAGCAGATATAGTGCAGCCTTCACTGTTTATAGCTTGCCGTGAACACATGGCATGATACCTGACCCAGTCACATTATCCTGACACTCGGTCAACCAGTCGTTGAACTTACCCTTATATATGAGCTATACCACTACCATTTTACGACTTTGGTCTGTCGCGGCCCGTGGTCGAAACCGGGGCATCCCGCACGTGGAGCCAACGCTATACCGATTGCGCTACCAGGTCCGGTACTCTTCTCCTTTGTATGCCCTTCGAAAAGAATTCAGTGGTACACGGATTCCATTTCTAATTTACTAAAGTTGATATAATCTTCATTTCCCTTGCGACTTCTTGGACAAATCAGTTAAACGATCGGCAGATTGTTTGTACAAGTATTATGGTAAAATTTATAATTACAATGAGATTGCAGCCTAGATAATTATGAAATATTTAGTTATAGATAGTGACTAAAACATGTCTTGATTTATTAAAAGTTTGAAACTCTTGACTGTGGAATAGCAACTTACATGTAATGTTCGATTCAATATGTTACAATTAAAACCTTGGCTTGATTTTAAATAATTATTGCATTTTCTGATGCCTAAGACTGTATCTAATTCAATAAACAAATTGTGAGTAAAAATAACATTTTAATTATATTCTGTATTGAATTATGATACGTGTAAGATTATATTCTTTTGTTTTAACAGACATACCATGTATTAAAACATGCTAAAAATCAAATGCACCCTTGAAAAAGTTTAAGGTTCATTTCTTTTAAAGGGATTAAAAGCCTAAAACTACATTAACGAAAACAAAAGTAAATTAAAACTACTTTTAACATAAGTCTTGGATAATCATCTTTAATTAACTGGACGTGTAGTCTATATCTCTAATTTTAAGTTTTTGCATTAAAATGTTAAAACGCATTACTTAATTAAGACAAAATTCCGAATATGTTGGATTTTTTTCCCATTTCAAGTTAAGCAAATCCTGCACCCAATTTGCAAAATATGCACATGAAAGAACGGCCGTGTAAACTGAATATGAAATGTAGCTCAGCTTATCCGTTGAGGTAACCCATACAATTAAATAATTTGCAAAGTATGCTTTTTATTTCAATGGTTATCAGTAAAGAGACTTAGTCTAACGATAAGCAGGTGATATGAATAAGGCAAAATCAACATTTCTACTGAGTGAATAATAGAGAATATATATCTCTCTCACGGAACGAACGATACATTTTGCTGGCTATCTTTTGGCACAAACAAATTCAAGTTACCAATGTGTTGAATTAAAGCAAAATATTTGTCCGATATATTGCCTGTTTGAACTGAAAAGCGGTTTTCGAAGTATCATCAACGCACCCCCACCCATACATCTTCTTGATTCACACATTTGTCCTATGCCAACTAAATGTTAGCATTAAACATAACTGCAAAGATAACTTAAACCTTATGTCTGTTACTGAAACTGGAACAATCTATAGTTCCTAAATATTTCATGATCCTTTCGACTTTTGATAGCATGAAAAGCAAATGTAAACACTACAGAAGCTTGAAAAGTGATGCACATGTAATATAATCAAATAAGAATAATAACAACAACAACAATAATAATACTTATTACAATGTTTCCATATCAGTGTACAATATTTCTCTGCGCTTGTCGATATAACCATTACTTTTGATGGCTTTTGTACCGACAAGCAATGACAAAAGTTTGTGGCAAAGTTTTTACTTCTTATTTTAAATGTTAAATAGTTACTTACTACATTATCTGCAAAGCACATTACGCAATAATATACCAATGTACACTTAGGTTGAGGTCATTGTATAATTTTAATGACCTGGGTAATGAGGACGTTGTTCGAGGTCAATATCACATTAGCCAGATCCGCAAAACTCTATATTGACCGAAACACAAGTCTTTATGTGTTATATCACATACCCTATGAAATCAAAGCGTTATTGATACGTTATAGTTTGATACTTACTTCACTAGTTGTGGATCAAATTCGGCAACATTCATTTCCTCAAAGTCTGTTTTCACATTTGTCCTTAAAAGATTATCAAGGAAAGCATTCACTGATACCAAGAAGACACCTTTTGATCTTTTTGGTGTTATTTTCTCCCATTATTGTGACTAAAACCCCCATCAGACACACTGACAAATTGTCGATTTCTTTTACTAGACGCCATGTTATTGTAGCAACAGGGCGCGTAAAACACAATCGTCAGTATTACGTTCTCGGTGCTCACGTGCTAACAACATTCTCTAGTCAATATCACTTTATATTGACACACACGTGACCAGCGCTCGGCCAATCAAAACTCTTTAATAGTTACAGTGTACTTAACAAAAAACGTTTTATTTATCTGAAATACATTTTACATAAAGATTTTAGGGACTCCTATTATTGTTTTTTACAATATTTTTACTTTGATAGAAGTTTTTTTATTAGCCAGAAAAATCCGGTTTTTGAAGAGTAGGCTCCCTAGCCCGAGGCCTGTTGCGAAATCCAATACTGTTAATCAACCTACAGTTATTATTCAAGTTTACGATTGTTTACATGCTATCGCCAGTTCATTCTGTGGCACATTTCTTGAGTGCTTCTTGTAACTTATATTAGCCACTCATCTAGTCTTAAATGTACAGAACGTTATTTTTGTGCCATTAAAATAAGCTATGTGTCAATTTAAACGACGTTTCTTGCATTTCAATTGTTGTTACAAAATATCGGTACACATATAGGCGTCAAACTACTTATTTCGTTTTGTATGCTTATAATACCAATTGTATTCTCGTTTCAATAACATCACATCACATGTAATAAATATGTAATATACAATGAAGTATATCTACGAATCGAATTTTATGCCGGCATACTCTGTAGAAATGAGATATATTTAGCGTTATCTACTGAAGGTGATTCTAAGGAAAAACGATGTAACACGGAGACAGTTGTCATTTTAATGGTATGGCGTCATTTTAAGTTTGAGAAATATGAATTTAAATATTTTTTTTCTTTTCTATTTGGCACACTTCCGTAAAACTGTTTCCTGCCGAGATGATATGGAACAAGGGTATAATATTATTTTTATCATGATAATTGAATAGGTGACACAATACGCATATGGTTATCTCACCTTTTACCGTACATCTTTGTCATACACATATGATAAGGCAGAACAAATACACAGGCAAGCACAGCGTTATATCGCGGGTCAGTGTTTTTAAAAATGGTCCTTTATGCTAAAACGAAAAAGATATTTATTATACGCTGTTGCTAATAGTTAATAACAAACATAGATATAAAAGGTATACGATGGCGGATTTGTACCATGTTTTTGCTCAAAGATACACAGGGGAACTTTTTTGCTGCAAAAACAGTATTCGAATATGATTATTCCTACTGACATTGTATTGTATACAGACTTGTATGAAGATTCCTTTAAAAGGTTAGTAGCAACGCTGGTTCAAACCTTCGAAAATTTAAATAAAATGGCACGTAATTCATTCCTAACAAGGGGAAATGAAAGATTCACAGCACAACAAAAACAACAACAAAAATTAACAACAACATATTAAAAAGGGGTGGGGTTTTCATTGCATTTAATTTATTTTTTCGTACGAACACGTTAAAATTGGTAAATAAAATTGTACATGTATTTGCTTACCGTAAAAAACAAATATATATTAAAATGATTATGATGTATTTAAGTGTTAAAATTCTTTTATTTATTTGACCATTTTGGAAGCGCCTATATACTAATTCAATTCCTCGTTTTTTACTGTAAAAGTACACAAGCACGTTGTAATATATTCAATCCTTCATGTCATCATTAGCGACGTAACATTGCAAAAATGCATATTTGAATGCAACTGAATAAAATACGCAGCCGCTGGTTGTCAACTTCTTAATATATATGGAAATGCTTTACACTGCGGTAACACGAACTATCAGTCTGATAGATTAATACTTCAACAACATAATGACAGTACTAGCCTCTGACTGAAGTGTCCGAGAAAAGCATTTCTGAACTGGTCCTGAGAGTATTGAAATCTCATTGACTTTTTCGTCATCGCATGGTTATTCAGGTTGTTGAATTAATATGAAGACTTTTAGACAGTTTTGACATCAATGGTGCAAGGGTTCGGAGCTATTTCATAAGTCAGTTTCGATATTTGTTAATTCGCCATGTACGAACATAATCAATGGTTTGTGTCAATCGCGTTAGCGGATGTGTAGAGAACATACATGTCGGTAGTGTTGTTATTGACTGTACCATTGAGAAGCACCTTCCTTTATCTGTGGAATCGCTCAAGATAATTAGATAATCAGAAAAAAAAATCAACATATGTATATATTTCTAGGTTTAAATTAGCTTTTCTGTACGGTTTACAGTAATAATGTTAAACTGCTTTGGGAAGTGCCACAAACGTTTTGCAAAATAATTTGTATGCGATAATTCGGGAAACAGAATAACAAGTTATTAGAATCATAATACATATTAAAAATTGTTTGTAAGACAGATATTTCAATTCATGCGGTATAAAACGTGCAAACAATAATTCCTGTTGTTTTTTTTTGCATCATATTTTTAATTTTTAATTTGATGTATCTCAGTCCTACCAACTAAAATTAACACAACAGCAAACTAAATACTCTTTGGTAATTTAGGAACCATTGACAAAACCTCTTAAGAAAATTCCTCATTCGCCCATTGAATATTTTTTCTTCTTGGTGGCTAATGTTACTGTGGCATGTGACTTCAGACGTGGAGATTAATACAAATGTTCGATGGATTTCAAAAATGTAAAATACTAGCTTGCAGATATATGTTTATTAATTTGTTAATAGGTAAATAAGAAAAGGTCCTAGCAAAATTTTCACAGATATTTAAATTCTTATCTACCTGTAGACAAAGGCAAACAAGGTAAATGTAAATGTGACAAAAACACTGAGACGAGACATAACACACAAAAAGAAAAACCATCAGTTACCGCCTTGGAACGGTCAGTCGGCAAAAGGGTCAACTGGGGTGCTTAAACCTGGTTTGTGGAGCGCTCTAACCTCGCACTTCCTGAAGGTTTTTCTATCAAACAAACAGTGTAAGTAAAAATATCCCGTCAAAGTGACACAACTAACAGTAAGCACCTGCATCGGGAGTTAAAACAGATATAATGAACACACGTGGTAATTATAGTAAATCATTATTAACATGCATTGTTAAAATATGGATAAATGGAATTATTTAAACAATAACAGTCTTAGTTATATACAACAAATGTTTTTCATAATTGTATTTGTTACACATGTAGCTTTACGCTACTTTCCCCCATATAATTATTGCATTTTTTTTACTTTTTGCAGAATAATTGTTGCCTGATTTTCTCGTCTTATACTTGTATGTGTTATGTGTGACGCCATTTAAATGCTTGTTTAAGGCAATGGACATTTTGCCTATGCTAAATAAACTATTAAATGGAATTGAATTGTAATAATAATAATAACGATAAATAGGAAGAATAATAAAAATAGAGACAAAAGCAGAAGAACACCCTGAACAATGCGAGTGGTGTGAAAACACATTTTGCTGGCCTGAATCGTGACAACCATTAATTGATAACAGTCAAGGTCGCATATATATATAGTTTACGGTATACAGAAAATCGGTACTTGTTAATTTCGTTCTACTTAACATCGAGTTCCATCTTATAAGAAAGCCTCTAATTTGTGTGAATAATCAAACAAACATTAAGCGTTTTCACCTTTAATGGAAATGGTGCAAAGTTACTTTAAAACGTCCTAGTTACGGCTTATCTCTCACATTTTAACAAAATTGACAATATTTTATGTTACACTCATCTGATTAATAAGAAGTTTATATGTGTATAAGAATAACTATTTATTGAACTTGGTTGAGTCAAATCAAAAGAAAGATGCATTAGGTCTTCATGCCAAGTATGTAAATAAGAACTACCTTATCGGTTATTCAAAATTTATGTGTTTTTATGTTATGTTTGCTATAAATATATAATGTTTGGTCGTTTCAGCTTTACTTGTGATCATAGAATGCTTGATTTACAGTTGTATAAGGCACTGAAACTCTCGATGATAGACCATATAACTAAGGTCGATATGAAGCAAGGATTTTACCAGGATATACCCAACACGTATCATGGATATACTCTCTGTATGATTATTTTACTGCCAAATGTTATGGTTTCAAAATTAAAGAAATGGTTATGACATCGACAACTTGCCTATGACATTTTGTGCAAAATTCCTAAGGTAGAACGGTATTTGTAGTGACTCAAGTAAGGAATCAGGTGAAAGGAAATGTCCTACTTAAAAAGGGAAAGTCAAAATTGTGGTCTAACGTCCTCGTCAACAAAACATGCTTGTTTAAATCCTATTTAATTATACGTGTTCAGATGTTCAATAAATAAGGAACAGCAACCAAAATATATAAATCTGAAAAGAAAACAATATTGGCCAGTCGGTTAATAAAAACTAAAACTGAGCGTCCTTACACGTATTTATGTTATGTTAGCGCAACCTCCTACAAAAAAAAATATATAAAAAAATTGCTTGGCCCGTGAAGCAAATTTCTAATTATATTATACCTTGTTTGAAACACTGTTAATAACGATTAAAAGATTGTGCCTTGTTTTATAATAATTACTTAAGTGACGTCGATGAAAACTATTATTCCTTTTTCATTGAGTAACAAATATACCAGGAACTAAAATAATGAAAATGTTAAAGGCGATAGGAAGATTATTTTGATATATTCAAGACTTTTCTCATTATCTTCCACTTGAAAACACAACTTTAAAAAACCGCATATTTTTCAGATACAAATGCACCGTTGAAACCAAACAAAGTATAAGAGTCTGGCAATTCTATCACTCTCACACGTGATAATGACAAGTATGTTTTTGTCTAGTCAGTAGTGCAAGGATAACAATTTTTGTCAACAGTTTCCAAGGAATAACTACTTATCAGACACGTCAGACTGTTTAATAGCACATTCACTGTATAAGAAATATTTTACTTTTCTGATATTGTTCATTCTCTTGGATATCCCTTCATGGTTGTATCGTTTGGAATGGAAATGATTTGTTTTCCGATATGATTTAAATCTTATCTAGCTATGGTTTGAACTTTACAAAACTGTAAACTGCGCGGTGCATAATAAATTTCGACAGCATAAACTGATATCGCTAGCGGTCTTAGTTCATTACCGCCACAAGAACTGAAGAACCCCGATACGACATAAAAGATTGTAGACTAGTTAGTTACACAATGGTCTTCAAACAGTTATATCTTTGCACGCAGCGAGTGCTTTTGTGGCACGGGTGCGGCTCAGAGTTGAATAATATTTATTACCAAATAGAAAACTCTTGTACCAAACAACATTCTTTATATGCATATGTGTGTCATTGCTTAACCTCAGCCAGCTAAAAATGAGTCAAAATGGGCATTGCTTTAAGCATAGCCAAACCCGTGTATCAAACGAACTATTTTGTACAAGGCACTAATCTAACAGTCCATCAGTATGCTTTATTGATTGTTTGAAGATATTTACATAATGTGTACGTAATTTTGTACGAATAAATGGTTTTTAAGCAAATCAGCCCTAAAATGCGATATTATAATGTTTTGTTCAAACTGTTTGTTACCAATTTTATTAGTGTTTTTGCCATCTGTGAAAAGTTCCATTCTTAAACTAGAACTATCGCTGAATGCGATTCATACCCCCACAAATGTCCTTGACAAAGCTGGTACAAGGGTAAGATGGGTTCTGCACATTGCCCAGTTGGGGTGAACATTTGAGTCAAGTTTGAAGAAAATCCTTCCATTAGTATAGATTTTATAGAGCGGACCTGACATATTGTCAAGTATTGATTGTAAGTAAATTAAAAGACTTAAAAAGGGGCGTAACTTTGTTAAAATGCAATACAGAGTTATGAAACTTGACCTGCATATCTTACTTGTGATACGTCATATATTTTTTAAGATTTAAGCAAATACCTGTGCTATTTTCAGAAATATTCAAGTACATGTTAAAATTTAAGAACATTTTCTAAGTCAATTTTGACCTTCAAGTGTGACCTTGACCTTAAGCCGGCACAAAGGTAACATGGGTTCTGCACATAACCTTGCTGAGTTGAACATTTGAGTAAAGTTTGAAGAAAATTCTTCCATAAGTATAGGATTTATAGAGCGGACAAGACATATTGTCTAATACTTGATTGTATGTAAATTTGAAGACTTAAAAGGGGCATAACTTTGCCAAAATGCAATACAGAGTTATGAAACTTGACCTGCATATCCCAATTGTGACACTTCATATATATTTTAACTTTCAAGCAAATACTTTTTCTAGTTTCAGAAATATTCAAATACATGTTAAAATTTAACAATATTTTCTACGTCAATTTTTGACCTTCAAGTGTGACCTTGACCTTAAGCCGGCAAAAGAGTAACATGGGTTCTGCACATCCCCTTGTTGAGGTGAACATTTGAGCCAAGATTAAAGAAAATCTTTCAGTTAGTGTAGGACTTACAGAGCGGACACGACATAATGTCTAATATTTGATTGTTTGACCTTCAATTGTGACCTTGACCTTGAGCTGACACATGGGCAACATGGGTTCTGCACATCCCCTTGTTGGGGTGAACATTTCAGCCAAGTTTGAAGAAAATCCTTCAATTGGTATAGGATTTATAGAGCGGACACGATAATGGAGACGGACGGACGGACAAAGCGAATCCATTTTAGCCCCCCTTACTATTATTTTGCTATTGTAAGAAGTATCTTAAAACTAATTGTTCTCACGTATAATTCCTGCTGTCTTTAATTTGGAAGCAGAACTGTAAATTCAACGCAATTTCGCTGTTTTAAACATTCTTATAGGGTGTTTCGTTAATACGACTTTTTAACACATTTGCTTTACAGAAGCTACTACAAACAACGTCTGAATACAAACGCATTTGAAGCAGTCATATATATCCTACAAGAAACACTCCTGATAAAAGGATCATTGAAGTTGCAACATTAACCATACTATTGGGAAATTAATCGTTCTAGCAATTAAGTTGTTGTCCTTGAAAAGTCTTATTTTGTTTGAAATCTATCTTTACAAGGGCATATTTGCCATGATGGATAATACTTGTATCCTTAAAATTTCTGTGTTGGATGTTGTTACGCATATAAATAGCAGGTAAAAGAGAAATTTTACTTTAGTCTATCATTTTAAATCAAGCTATCGAATTCACGATAAAATAGTTAAAAATTCGCATGATCTATAGTCGCAGTCAGGTTAGTGTTCATTTGGCCGCAAACATGTAAAATGTTTCAGTTGGAAATAATGCAGTATAAGGTAAAATTGCTTCTATTTTAAATTATGCTAATTGGCCAGGTTGTGTGTTCAGTTCCAATAGCGTTATATAACATTGTGGTGTTCAGAGAATGCGTTTATTATTTGTCTTTAGTGTATAATAGGGTGTATGATTAAAATTCTATGTTATTTTGAAGAACTTTCACGACAGGAAGGCTTGTTTAGTAATATTAGTGTTTTAAGTTTCAAATCTCCCCCAAAACTAGAAACTTCTAGCTGTAACATGTCCTAGGATTACGTATACAATCTGCATATAAAGATGGGAGTTTATTGTTTGCTATATTCTCTTGACTCAATAATAAATTTAAATTTCATAATTTCACCACAAATCCGAAATATTAAGACAGTTGTAAATTAAATTCCGATTTTGTTTCTGGATTATTGGTACCTGGCGAAAACAGACTGTAAAGTGCAAATAATATTTGGCTGATATTAAAATCGTGTATATTTTGAAAACAACATCAACAACAGCAGCAGTAGCAACAGCAACAAAAACACACTGATAATTGTCCGGCTTTATGGTTCTTGGGTAAAGTACCTTAAAAATGTGTTCTCCCTAATTTAATTTGTGAGACATTAACTATTTTAATCGCGAAACAACATGTTAAGAGACCTGGGTATATATACAATTATTGACACAGTATGTCGCCCGACCTAACGCTTGCTATAGGGCGTACATGTACCTACGGATGCCATTGTGACATTGTGAAACTATTTTAAATGCCATGTATGTATATGGCTTGTTCTTATTCTTTTATAAATGTATTGTTATTACAAACTACCGTTTAAAATATTTCAACAATTATTTGGTAAAACATCGAGAAACTTTAGATACATAGCTTATACTCGTGAAAACAGTTGACTAATGACTACAAAATAGTTGCTTGTATATCGTATATGTTTGTTGACAAGAATTATATTTGAGTAAAGACAGGCGACATACATGTAGTACAAAACGGATAAAATGAAGCTTTCTTTTAAATCAAACGATAATTGTCTTCCACACTTCTTGATGTCTTCTATTGCACTATTAAGCTTTGTGATATTTTTTTTATTTTGAAAATAAATGTTATGATGTATTATGTAATTACGTCCATATGAGACATGCGCTCAATAATGTCATTCATATGCGGCACTATTTTTGTTTGCTTTGGCAAATTACACATATGCACTTATAGACAAATATACTAAAACATATTATGTATAAACGATAACTTCTGTATATAGCTTCACATCAAAGATCTAAGTACGGTTTGCTTTTGTTTAAGATATCTAAGCTATTAAAGTAAGGATGCATGGCGGCTATGGCAAGATGCTTTGCACTGGGCTGACTAATGCTGAATATTGTAATGCTATAGAATTCTCTATTATAGACATGCTTGCCAAATACACGTTTTAGTGGTCAGTACTGAGTTCCACATTAGACATCATTGCATCAATCTGAAAAGTAAATTCTAAAAATAATTTTAGAGATTTTTGGCCGTGGATCAAGCAAGCAATACGTTCCTACCATTCAAAATTTTATTAAAAATAAATTATGTTAAATATATTTTAATCAACATTTCAATGATCGTTTTATTCTGTGCTTGTTTTTACAAAATAAAAACTCATTTTTATTATAAAACAAGTTCGACAGTCATACTTACATATTATGGTTTAATGGGTAACCCGTTTTAAAGATATTTTTTTTTACCTTTTAATCATTTCTATTTATAAAACACTTTACAATATAAATACTGATGGTTTCAAGTATTGAACTAGTTTGAAACCATTGAAATAAACATCTCATTTAGAAGCGACACGATGATGACCATTATCGCAACGCATGGCTGCTTGGGTAACCCCCATCCCTTAGGTTTGGGTAAAACCTCCAACGCACAGACGGACAGCTTTAATACATCATCACGTGTAGTTCTTTTTCGGACTTGCACTCGAACCCTTGCGGTTTAAGAAAAAAGTGGAGATGGAAAAAGGCGACTCCTCTACTCGGCCGTGGCTGCCCCGTTGTCTAAACATCTTATTTAGTCGAGATATAATTCAAGTTAAATGAAATTTGATAACATGCGGTAAAATTGTACATCTTTGGTGATACACACTTAACAATTACTTGCAATTAAACAAATGGTCTATTATAATAAGATTCATAAAACAAAGTATACTATTTCTTTCCTATCGAAGATTACAAGCTTTTGTATACATCTTACAATTATTTCCAGGCTCATAGATTTTAGATCATTTTGTCTTACGTCAGTTCTTCGCTGAATTGAGGGCAAGGTTATAAACGTCTAATAACAGACACTTGTAGACGGACATGTATTTTGTAGTTAAAACCGTCATTTTATCACATGCCCTGCGTTTTGTGGGGTCAAAGGAAACAGTTTATGGTATCAGAAATGTAATAATAATGTGCAAAAAAGATCTTGAGCCCTCTTTGAATGTCTTGCCCTGTCGTGAGCTGGACAGTTCCGTCAGCGCCCTAGCCCACTCGATCACCGACCGCGCCGAAGGTTTAAGGATAAAACCTTTGGTTAAGTCTATGTATTTATAGTCGATTGGGAAACAAGTTCTTTTAACTTATATTAATCCCTCTCGACTGTCCACTTCCTGGGTAGAACCAGTACTCAGGTACTGAATACCTGGAGCAATGTGCAGTAAATAGTCTTACTCAAGGACTAACCTCAGTTACCGTGGTCAGTTTCGGGGTTCGAACCCGGGACCCTCCGATCCGGAGTCCAACGTCTTAACCACTCGACCACGAACGCATTTTATATCTTGGATTTGAAACATCCCATCAAAACGTCAACGCAAAAAGCATTTCATCTTAATAACACAATAAAAAATAATTATGTTAATGGTGTCTCTTCTGAAAAGTTAAGATTACAATAAAATATGTGTTTCTGGCAAAAATGTGCTGCATTTTCCTACTTTAAAAATAGAAAATCCGACCAAATGCACATGAAAAGTTTCTGGTGTTACCTAAATCTGAAGTGCCAGTCCGCTAATCCTTTTCATGTGGTGCATATACATGTATTCATAACATTTGCAAATTATGTGTTTTTAAATGGAGAACAGAAGTATTTTAATGAAAAGCACATAATATTAAACATCCAAAAACAATATTAGACAGATAAACCAGGACCACGTTTACTGTTAAATCATTATTCAATAAATATTGCCATTACAATTAAAAAATAATTTAACTCATGCTTTCATTTTATATTTTACATCATCACTGAAAAATAGCATCGCTTCATAACTAACTTTATAGGTATTAAACTTTTTTTATTTTTCTCATAGTACAAACATCACAGTTAAAGTGAAGTTAAGAAAACAATAGCAAAATATATTTTTCTTTATTCAAAAGAACATCAGACGCATATTTTGTATGAACCATCGCTTAAAAAGAAGACGCATACATGTTTAAATTTTCATCAGTTTTAACAATTTTCCTATCTGAACGTTTTGGTGCATATTAGGGTGTTGAAATAGAAAATTCATAAACGTCATAGAAATACGAAAATATGACAAGGTCCTATGAGATAAAATAGAGCAACATAATCAATTACCACTTTTGAACGGTCAGTGACAATATTGGCCGACTGAAGTTCTTAAAACCGGTTTACACACCTCTTACCTCTCTACTCCAAAGCGGCTTTTTCAAATACAAGAATAAATATCTCTTCTTCTGATGGACATTTTAAATACAAGAAGTAAAAAAATTTTTTATTTTAAACGAACCGTACAGTACAAGGGATGACGTAATATAATATGACCTCATAAAATAAATAGAAGTGACCTAATTAGAACTAATAATGCCCACATTGTATTTGTGCAGGAGAAGATGTTTTTTTTTCTATTAAAGCAACTACACTCAGTTTTACATTTTGTCAATGAATTTAAACACTTCCAAGAAATACAGAGTTACACAGGTCAATCACTCAGTCATATATCAATAGTTCGTCTATTAACATTGCTAAAAAGATGGCATGAGTACATTCATATCAACTTATGTACCAGTATTTTCAGTAAATAAAAACATGCTATATAACTAATGTCACATAATGTGAAATAATCTATTCATTTATTGCAAACGTTTGAAAAACTTACAAGAACAACGAATTGATTTTCCTCTCTCAAAAGCGGAAAGAAACATAATTCCGAACAGGTGATGATTAGCATAGCGAGCAGTATTCCCATGGAATAACTAATCTCTGGATGGCAAATAAGCTCGTTGGTTTAATAATGTCTGCATTCTTCCCAAGTGTAAGTAGTATCTACTTGAAACAAGGTGTCTTTACTGAACTCATTCATAGCCTGGTTGTCAATGCATTACAGGTACACTTCATGTAGACCATACTTTGCCGCACTTTGTAAACTATTGTTGATGCATTTAATGCTAGAAAACACATATTTTTGTTATTTGTAGTATTTAGATGCGTTGGTTTTAGACAGATTTGGTCAATATGCTATCACCTTAGCCTCTTAAGCGTAAGTTTAAACAACATTAACAAATAGATAAGGTGAAGGTGAGTGATCTACAGTTTTAATATTGGGATGGCAAACTCGTGCAATCAGCTTCAATTTTGAAATGAAGTTCTTGATCATGTAAAGTTATTCGTGATCTGTTTAAAATTAACGGATACATATATAAATGAACATGGCGTATTCAAGATATATTTGAAACATTGTGCTTATATTGTTTATATGTGCCATTTCTCCGACCAGATTAAATATTCTTACATCCCCTGACGTTCTGTAGTTTTGTATATTCTGTTTGCACGTATATTTATATCTGTTTAATTGAAATGTTATTTATTTGAGGGTTAATTATTATCTTCAGCTTCAAGTATATACATGTAGTAGTTCTTAGCACTGGGATAATTAAAATAACGTTTAACATTAATGAAATGAGTTTTCAAGGTCCAGAAGGGTTTTTATGCCATAACTACTGATTGCATTCAGTAAAACATCATAGATTTAAATAAAACTACCCATTGCCTGATTTAAATTAGACGTTTCAATGATAATATATTGTCCGTAAGTAAAGATCAAATATTTAATTTAATTGTATATCCTTTGGTATAAACTTAAAATTAATTTCTGTAAATGGTTTAATTGATGGGAGGATAATGAGTGTGTTAATTAATTTCTGTTGCATATTATGTTACAATCACGCACACAATCGTTCCGCCGGTCGTCATGGCGGAATAATCGGGTTCAAGATTAAAGTTGGTTTAATGTTTACTTAATTCCTGTCCGGAATTTTATCTCTTGTAACTTGAAAATAATAATATTCCCACTAGATGCACGCGGTCTGTTCGACCGATAAAAACATTTTACTTCATCACAACCATTGCATAATTAGAAGGTGCCGGTTTTTATTGTATTAGACGCAGACCTACAGCTACCAGGGTTGGGCGTCCGTGACCGAGCAATTCGCCGATGTGTTACTCCTCTGCCCCTTACAGCCTGGGTTCGAGTACCAGATATCGAAATTTTTCCATTACTGAGTCAGTGCGGTGTATCAAGATAACAAGGCAAACGGAAACAAAGATTTTATATTAAATAAGTCATTCACCGTTTTAAGGAACAACTTAGGGTATTACATATCATTAAAACTGCAGCTTTGCTTCATATTTATTAAAATGATGTAAAAATTCATTAAATACATGTTTTTTTTGCTGCAATTGGCAAAACATTAAACATTTGTAATAATGACACCTTAAAAAACTTTATTCAATATATACAAATATACAGAAGGAGACATTTTATAAACAGGTTGGATCTTCCGACAGGTACATTTCCCATATGGCAAACCCGGTGTTGGCAGTACAAGATGTTGAAATTGAAAGTACCGCAAAAGATGGTACCCTCATACATGTGGTATAAGTCAGTAGAGTTAACAGGTTATCGTAAAGCGATATTGGAGCTATACTTGTTTGCGTCGGGCTTTTCCCACAGCGCAATAAATCTCGGCACGTTGCAAAAGTTATCTTAAGAATTCATCGCTCCAGTTCTTTTCTGGCATTCTTTTGTAATAATATACGACAGTATATATTGTTAGCATACTTAAGCGAATTTCACATAACTGCTCTTCCACCTTTGCTACCCTTGAAAATCCTTAATATTACATATATATTTGGTTGAGATATAATCTTCTTTTATAAATTATGTATTATAGTTTTAAAATAGTAATGCCTGACAAATGCACATACGTGTCAATCGATCGATATATAAATCATATAATAAAGATAAATATAAAATAAATATAGGCGCTTTCATCTAAACAGATCTGATAAAATACGCGTTTGTGGTCGAAAACAGATAAATTTAAATCGCGTTTAATGCAATCACTTCTTCTTAAAGATATACTTTATCGTATGTTGTTGCATAATCGGAACCTACGTTTACGAATACTGTCTTACTTCAGGGGGGCCATAGGATATTAGGCTGAATGTTTATTGCAACCAAGGGTCCATTGAAAATGCGCGTTACGTCAACGCTACTCTTCAAATAAATTTTAAGAAAACAATGCGTCAAAGTATAATTATAAGTATTGCATTAGCACAATTTCCTTGTCAGTTTAGACACGGAGCCAATCCATTGCTTCATGCATATATTTATGACAACGAAGTTTTTCTGTCATAGCAACCTACAGTATATGCATGTAGTGATAACGGAATGTTTACCATGGGTTCCGAAGTATCACTTCTTTTAACTTATCTATATCAATGGTTTGTTTTAGACGTCATAAAATAATTTAACTGCATTTCAGTGAATTGTACTTAAATAATTTCTTAAAACAATCTTATAAAAAATGGTTTACTCGAATTAACGCATCTCGAACAGTTGATAAAAGGGAACATGCATTTCTTTTATAAATTTAGAAAGCACACCTATTCGCAATGTACTATAAATTGTTACCAAACCAATTATTTACGAAATAAACTAAATATTCTTAGGCAAAAACAGCAGCTGTTACAATTCTCATTTCAAGAAAACTTCCTGAACGAAGCATTTCATTAACCACCGAAATCCCCTGCTTCTACCTTTTCACGACCTAATCAAAATATCTTCTAGTATAGATTACGCAGATCGAATGAACAGTATGGCTAATGTCTTTCGCCAGTACAAGATTGTAGAGTTATTTGCGACTTTATTGAATAATAAAAAGTGTCTTCTTGACAGGAAAATAGATCAACGAACCTCAAGGACTTTGCGACTTTGACTTAAGCCGTCCGATAATTGAACAGCTTTCTTCGTATAGGCTTACCGGCTGAAACAAGTGGTAATATTCAAGCAGTTTTCTTCTTTAAGACTTCTAATAAAACAGATATTCAAGGAATCAACCTTAAAAGCATGAGTCTTTTTTATTTAAAAGGATAGGTACCAATGACAGAAAACGCAAAAAAATCCCCGCAAATATGGGTAAAATACATTTAAAATGCTTATTTTTTTTCTTTTGTTAAAATCATAAGGAGTCGTTTGATTGAGAGTTTGTGGACACTCATTCTTAATCTTTAAAGGCCATGTATTCGTACCTTTTATGAAAATAAAATGCGACTATGCGATCAGAAATACATATTCTAACATAATGCCAGGTGTCATTTTCACAAGATGTAGTTAACAAACCCAACAACATGCTTATAAAGCGTTTGTATGTAACATACATGATATAAATTATGGAAGGTCAATAATATCATCCATGATATGAGTATTAACTGATTATGGGTAAGACACAACAACAGACAATGCCCCTCTGTAAAGAAGTTACTTTCACCAGCAATTTAGCAAGCTTAAGAAAACGAACTTAAGCTTACCATATGGCTTGTTAAAATGAACAACTGAAAATTTAAATGAAAATTTAAATGAATAAAACAAATGTTTTGTTTCTTACCTTTTTTGATATGTATACATTGTTTTTCGTATTATGATTAAAATTCTAAATGAATAAAATATATATATTTGAGAAGGAATATGTAAAAACATAATAAAAAAGTTTACACACAAGTTTGTCGTTTTTATTTTGATAATAACAAGTGCTTATACTTGCTAATGACCTCTTAAAGAACAATAACTTTACATGATTGTAAAAACGCCCGACCCTTATTTTTATGCACAGGAACACCATTTACATTAAAATCATCACCGACTTTACAAGTTTATATTACTGATATTTTTATATTCTTATATTCACTCTATATGTTCACACCGAGAACGAAGCTTGCGACGACAGCGGCAATATTTTCATGAAACCTGTTTTTTCTCTCCCTTTTCATTTTTGCTAAATTGAGGGCAAAGAACAAGAACCATAGCAGAACATGTTGTTTAGCATGCGATAGTGTCATAAATAATAACTGTACATTACAAGCTTCATATATCACTTTGATGACCGATGATGACGTGTCAAACAGAGTGTTGTCAACACGCGAGAGTATCTGGGCTTCAGTATGTACAGTTTTATTTCCAATAAGATTGTCGGATGCATTTATAAAACGTTATTGTCTTAAATTATCTTTTGACCTAAGATGTGTCTATTGCTTGCACCACTATGTTTGTAAAAAAACAACAACCACGAAAAAAAAATCGGAAATCAACAACGCCAAAAGAATAATATATTGACATTATAAATATTTTTGACCATGACTGTGTGTGGCAAATCTTATTGTATGTATGTATGTAAATTAAGTTCTTTTGAAGATTTGATAAAGTTTCAATTATGTATTTATACATATTAGGCTCTTTTGCTATAATATACAATAACATATCAGTTGGCATAACTTCAGGGTTTGTGTAAAGTAACACGACTTTCTAGTGTAGCTATTGTAATCTTAAGTTGTTGATGAGTGGCAAACCCTTAAAATTCACATGTTTTTATTATTTAAAGTACCTAACATTGTTCATATAGGATGATTTACTCTGTGTTCTAATAAATACAATACTACAATCGTATATCACCCAATTTAATTTCTTACAGTACTGCACAGTATAGCGAAAACAAAATAACAACAGCAGCAACAACGATCGCGATGCGCCTGGCCATTGTTAGCAAAGCGACAAATTTCTGACATCGTCATCGTTGTCATCGTTGTGGCAATCTACCACACTGAACCATTATGAATAATTTCAGACAACTCTGACATCAATGGTGCTAAGGCTGAGATATATTTGATAATTCAGATTCGATTACTCGTAATTCGTCGCGTACACACGCCATCAATCCTATCTGGCAGGTACCGGCTGGTCAATCACGCTAGCAGATTTATAGAGAAAATGTGGAGGACGTTTCACTGACCATTGCTATGCAGCGGACAACTGTTACCGTTCATCTATGCCAGTACATAGCGCAGATTTTGAGACGGGAAATATCGACAATATATCCCCAGCAACATATACATATAATACAAAGTTCTATTCAAGCTAAAAGGCAGACGCCTTGTTTGTTTTAACGTAGGGTGAATCTTATAATAAGAACTGATCTATATAAAGAAAATGCCTCAGATAGTACCACAATTCTTCTGATATGTCAAGTTCTCTACTCTAGTGCACTCAATAAAAATATAGTGTCGTCAAACTGCTTTTACTATAACCACATTCAGCAGATAATCTGTTTTATACTTAATCATCGATGAAACAAATAATCACATAGTAGCTCAGGTGGTAGAGCGTCGGCTTGCGGATGGAGAGGTCGTGGGTTCGAACCCCGGCCGGGTCAAACACAAGACTTAAAAGTTGGTAGTAGTGGCTTCCCTCCTAACGCTCGGGGCTAAGGGGACAGCATTACGGCTGACTCGTCGGTGTCAGTATAATGGACAGGCCGGGTTCAGTCCCTGGGCACCTCATAAGTGCCCCTGTGCTATAATGATAGAAATGTCGCTGCACAGTTTCGGCAAAAATACCGGCTTATCCCTCATCCCTAATCGCATATGATTGAATATAAATGCAAGCCAAAATCAAGCATTCTTGAATGCATGTAGAATTAAATTTTGTTTAACATTTGCATCTGTATTTTTAAGTAAAATAAGTGTACTTACGACGTATTCAAGAGCTGAGAAATTATTGCTCAAATAAAGGCATTCATTTTACAGTAAAATACAATTTAAAACAAAAAAATATTACTCGGTTGTTTTAAATACACAAACGAACTTTGTAAAAAGTTAGGTAAGCTACCAAAAACTGTTTCTAGCAGTGCTACCACTGTTTGGGAATCTATCGTAAATGCATTAATATGTGTTTTTTTATGAATTGGTGTTTTAATGATTCTTGGATAGAATTCAAGCAAATTCAGTGGCATGATTAATTTTTAAAACTTTAATACTTAAACCTGTACCTATGTTATAGTATTATGGCTTTAACCCGTACCTTTTGGTTCATTTGATTTACAGTAAATGAAGAATCAAATAAGTGTTCAGTCGCTATTCTTGTGACATGTTGTCTGACCTATATACATCTTCTTTTGAAATGTCTTAAAACTTTTAATTTCAATAACAATAATTTTTTTCTGATTACTGAAATGGTGTTTGAGTGGTATAAAACACATATGTGTATAGTTTTCTGTTTTTGCGTTTGTTCATGATTTTTGTCACTGTTACTATAAACCTCGCATTCGACTAAAGTTCGGAAATACTACACATTCTCACATTAGTATTATTAACAAGTTTATCATCGATACTTTCGTTGTTCAGAAAACTGAACACACCTTATAATATGGGCTTATTGAGGAATTTTAACACGTTCTTTCATGGCACATTCGTGTTAAGAATTAATATACTTATAATCTTGATTTCCCTAATGTTTTTTGTTTCGTTTTTTAATAAAACAGATTTGTTGTTTCACTCATAAATGAAGCTTTCTGATAAGATTTATTTAAGTAAAGAGTCGCTAAAACACAGAGTTTCTAAACATTGTCACTCGAATTTATTTCTGTCGTGACGTGGTTTTCCTCAGGAATCAACAAAGTATCAAAATGTAGCACTACTACATGTGACAAAACAAAAATGTTTTTTTTTCTCTTATTTACATGTATTATTGATCACTTTAGAAAAAAGTATTTGTTATAAAACAGCACCAATGACATGTTTGCAAGAGTTTCTGAAATTCCCTAATAGTGCAAAGCATCAAAAGATGAAAATTCCTTAATGAGGGTCCAATGACATATTACTCATGTTATAGGTTTAAAACTTATATTTCCTATAAAGACACAATGACAATCAAAACTACACTTTTTAAAAAAAATCTGAGAAATAATTTTAAATAATTTCGCCTTGTCTGTTAAAGATGAAAGAATTACACTTGACATTCAACCGTTCGTGTTAAACCAAACACTCAAATATTGTTAGAGCATCTATCAGACTTTCTCTCTCTCTCTCTCTCTTTCTTTCTCTCTCTTTCTGTCTCTCTCTCTCTTCTTCTCTCTCTCTTTCTCTCTCTCTCCTTCTTTCTGTCTGTCTGTGTCTCTTTTATTTATTCTCCCTCTCTCTTAATAACGGATTCGAAGCATTGTTGTCTTTTCAAGGGCTTAAAACTGGCAGACCTTACATATCATAAAGTAGCTGTACGAGACATTGAAAGCAAGACCACAATATTAATTGAGTTTTCGAATAGGTCCTCTCATTATATTTGAAATTTTGAAAGATAATATTACAATAACCAGAAAGGTTTTAATCTTTAATAATCGTTGTGTATTTTGACTATGAAGCATTTAGTTTGGGTTGTTATGATGTTTTTTAATTAATTTATTCATTATATCACACGAACGAGCTCAATATAATACTGGAAACAATAATTAAGATCATTTGTTGTTAGACAAATCAATTTAATCAATTTTAATTTAGGTCAACACTACATAAGCATACTATTTTAGTACTTTTCAGTAATATGACAAGGATAACAATTAATCTGAATGTGAATTTTTAAATGTTATGTCATATATCTTATTTACGATACAATGCGATCTAAAGTTTATAGTCGCATGGTTCTATAGCTAGTTGCTTATTGTAGTATTTATCCTGCACACACGAATTTCATATTCTTTATTATTCCTGGCTTCCTTTTTACAAGGAAGGACTCTTCAAATTTTTACTTTACAGATGACGCACGCACATCATTCATATACACCAATATACAAACAGAAAAGCATAAACAAAAATAACCGAAATGTAGTTGTGTCATAAAATTATAGAAGCATTTCTAACCCAGATGTACGAACAAGTGCCTATCAAAGCCGTCAGATTGCTTGTTCATTTGAAATATGATAAGATAACGTTAAAGTTCTTGGAGAAACAACTTATGAACATTTTATTCTTTCCTGATACCAAGTTAATTGTTTTATGTATTATGCTAAACTGTTTATCCCATTGTTAAATTTAAGTCTTACTTTCTTTGCAAAACTGATAAAATACTAGATACATTTTACATAACTCTCAACACAAGGTAAGAATTGGCTGGCACCTAAGTATATACATTAGATGAGCCTTTCTCAAACAATTAGAAGTGTTCACGTGTATGATACAGATATGGGCGTTATACTCTCCATCCTATCCTAATTCAATTTATGCGACATACGACCTCGTTAACATGCAATACCTCGTATGAGTGACCGGTGTAATTTATTCAATTATCAGCACAGCCGATCTCTTGTCTGTAATTTGCCTGTAATTGTGATTGCGTTTGTCCATGTCACGCGTATTTATTGTTCAATAAAATAACATAAAAAACACAGAGTGTATGATTTATTTTGATTTGGAATTAGTAATACTCAATGATTGTAGAACGCTTAGAACAATGTAATAATCAACTGCCTCGTTTGTTTCCTTTCTTCTTTAACACTCCAAATAATACCAATGGCTACGAGCTTATATTATTATACATATCTGCGGACTTTATGCAAACGAATGAAGAGGTGTAAAACGGATTAGTTGTAAGGTTCCGAAACTAGGCCAAAGTAAGGATAGGCCAAACACTAAATACAAGAATAATAATTTGAAGCTTTCCTTTGGGACTCCGATACCATGTTTGTAGTCTGTATCAGTACGATGCGATATAATTCAATATCAAACCAATTCACAAGAGAACCTAAACTGAAAAATCAGAATCACGACACTTTGAATCTCACACTGTTTGCACGGTTCTGGCCTTTCCTTACAAACGCATTAACAATGACATTTATCATTTAAAGTCTGTGTACATCTATATCTATTTCTCTGAATAGACAAATGTACGACTTTTCAGAAAAATTGACGGTATGATGAGAATAATTATTATCCAGCTAGGTAAACGGTTTAAGATGGCAATATACTAAAGATATAAGACATTTCAGTTTCTATTTCTGAAAACAGTTTAGTTAATAAGAATATACGACATAGTCAAATGAGCATTGCAACATATATCAAAGTTTAAAAGGGCACAGGAACAGGACAAAGGAATTCACATGCAAGTCAAATGTAAAAGTAAGAACAAATGGAACGGCCCACTAACCTTGGAACTGTCAGTCGGAAAAAGGGACAGACTGTGTTGCTTAAACCGGTTTTTATAGTGCTTAGAACTCGCACTTTAGGAGGGGTTTCCCAAATTCAAGCAATGAAAAGAAGACCCGATCTATTTGTTTGTGTTCATATGAATTTATGAATCAGTGTTAAAGGGAAAGAATGTAACATGCCTATCACATATAATTATATAGTATGCAATCCATTCCAGCGATAGTTGCAATAATAATAATAATTTGTATTTTTTCAATTTAACAACATTTAAAATGAAGAGGTAAAGTAGTAAAATTAATATTTAATAACATAACATGTTTATGTTTCTCTAACAATAAGGTCCATGCGTAACTACCATATCTGGTGATTTTGCAATTCAATTGCTAATAACCTGCATAATCTCTGAAGATAATGTGACAATTATACAATTAAAAAACAAAACGATTAATACATTCGCTGGGGATTTTACTAGTGAGAAAATATTTTACTAGTGAGAAAATATATTCCGTCGCTAAACTGATTCAAATTAACCGTCAATTATACTTATCGTTGAATAAATTTCACTAAAGTAAGATTCCGGCAAAAGGGCTTAAAAGGCATATATACTTACCTGTACCATACATCTTTGTTAACATCCAGTTCTATTGGACAGAAAAATAATTAAAATCTATGAAAAAACTATTATCCAGTCTTAAACGGGATATTTTACAAAAATGTATATACATATTCCTGGAAACAATGAGCATTTAGAGTGGGGTTTTACGAGTTGTACAGTCACGCCTTCGAGGTAATGTTCCAAGATCTGTATTTCTTAGACTGAAGCTTGCTTTTCTGCAGGAATTATGTACAAATACCAAAGACAGTGATCAGTATTGGTCAACGGTATTGATTTTGCCAAACTATCGGATATCACCGTTAATTTAAAGATAAATGTTACCATAATAAGATGATGTTCGGGTGTATCTGAATTTTCAAGAATATTTTAATGTTTTAAAATATGTGAACAAAGGCGTAAATAACTCTAAACATACAAGAAGTGTAAAAAATTGCAGTCTAGTCTTCTTATGTAAACATTTTAACCAAATTGTATTTATTTATGATTTGAGTGTCTATGCATTAACAGGGCAGTTGCTTATCTTCTGATTGGCAGTGTAAGTATTCATTAAATAATGTTTAACCTTATTGAAACTGAGAAAGAACATAAGCTTTATTTTCTTTATAAAAATACTTGAGAGAAATTGCTTAAAATTTGTTTCGTTGATTATTATATATTGGCAGTCTTAAATTACAGCCATTTCCGACATATGCATGTATATTTACTTCATAATAAATCGATATGGTATAGATGCCCTGATTATCGTTACAATTTTTCCAAACAAGGTACATTCAAGGACCGATAAATATATTTATCGGTTCTGTCCATATGGTTAGAAAGTAAAATTTAAATATTTAATTCGGTGATAAGTAACCGTACTACAACAAAGAGTGATACAATATTTTGTAGCAGAATCAAATTCTTTTTAAATGTTACAAAACAAAATGTATTCAAGTTTCTTGGTAATGCTCTAATTCATGCCTTTACTAGTACAAAGGAAATAGATATATTTCTGTAATATTTATCTCAAACGTCATTACACAATACGCGCATTTAAATATGAAAAATAAATATCATTAACCGTTCGCATCGTCGTACATGAGTAATATAGCGCTTATAGATTGACACTTCATCTCCTGTTGATTCGGACTTCCGTTCTCGGAACCCCTTTAAAATCTTGCGAATAACCTATATATATATATATATATATATATATATATATATATATATATATATATATATATATATATATATATATCCATGCATTGTTCAGTTATTGTTATTATAGTTGTTAGTTTGTTACTAGGTTTGGTAAAATACCAATCTGATAATAAGAGACAACCCGATTTCATGCGCAAACATGCTCATTGCAGACCTTGGCCAAACAAGAACAAATATCAAAATGCCCTTGGTCTTCTCGCAAATATTAACATTAAATTGAAAGAAGTAATGCTCTTTGTCGTTATTCTCTGTTAAACACGAAGGCAAATGGAAAGGACATGGTTTGCATCTATCGCTTCGCATTGTAATCAGAAAGGAAGCGCTCAGTATATATGTTACAATTACAAGACGCCTACGCTGTCTTGACTTAGCCATATAAATATATAGTTTTTCCTAAAATAAAATAAAAATCATCATCATGTAAAAAAGTAGTACCTGCTGTTTATATAGCGGAAATATGTTATCCTCTTCAAAAACAAATATTAACAATATAAACTTTCGTAATTAATTACTTCGGCTAAATTAAAATATTCATTGGCCCTTATATGATGTTTATTCGCCAAAAAATTAAAGTCAAAGACGATAAAAGACGACCGCCTTGCTACCATGTACATCTCAAACTTTCTAATTGTTATACTATTTATATACAATTATCATACACACTGAAAGATGAAAAAACATGATAAAGTTCCTGTTCTTTAGTGATGACAATGTCGTTCCTAGAAAATATCTCTAATATTATATTATATTATATTATATTATATTATATTATATTATATTATATTATATTATATTATATTATATTATATTATATTATATTATATTATATTATATTATATTATATTATATTATATTATATTATATTATATTATATTATATTATATTATATTATATTATATTATATTATATTATATTAATAATACTATATTATATTATATCTGTTCTGTTCTGTTTATTATAAACTCCATAAAGCCAGGTTTTGTATTGCAGGAGCAATCTTTCTAATATTTTTATTTATAAATGCCGCATGGACTGATTGCCTAATAAGCGCATATGTTACTCCAGAATGCCTACCGTTGTGACTCCAAGTTTTATACTTTACAGTTTATAACCTGAAGAAGACAGGATTAATTCTTAGGTTAGCCATTTCCACATACCATCTTGCCATGTACTGGACTTGTTTGGCGTCGCGACGGTTAACAGCGAACACATAAATTAGTGATTACTTTTAGGAAGTACGTTCAAGTAGTTGTGAACAATTTGGACTTTTATCGTTTGTTTGAATCTACTCTGTTATGATTATTTCAGTTTTAGATGAAATCCTAATTCACTCGACATGACACATGTTAGTACATAAAGCCATTTCAATATAACAGAATATGACAATACTACGTCAATATTCAGAGAACTGACATAACTTGTCTGAAGCAATAAACTTACTACTAATACTGTAACATGGTTTATTGACTAGTTACATAAATAATTAATAATTAATTAATTATGTTTATTACTTTTAAATCATCCATAATATTTCCGTATAATTGATACTGGATTTCTACGATTAAAATCGTAGTTGCTTTTGTCTAAATCAACAAATTCTAATTAATCAAAACGAAAAAAAAACAAGCAATTTTCTGCTAGGAATATTCAGGATGAGAAAAATCAATAATAATCATTAGGCTTCCTTCTGTAATACTTTATTTAGACAAATGCCAATCACGTACAATCTAGTTTGCGACACTTCAGCCTTTATATCTGATCTTATTGCTCACTTAACCTTTTGACGTCATGTCAATAATGTCCATATGTCGGTTAAATAATATAATTATTTACATGCGGGCCGCCTTAGAAAAGGGTCCTTGAATATAAGTTTTACTTACATTTAATTCCTGGTTTATTTTTTAACTTAAATTTTCATTTGCAGGGTCATATATAATATGATATGATATAAAATAATTTAATATAATATAATAAATTTAATATAAAAGACAAAAGACTGATGATAAATGGAAACTGACCCTATAGTATCGGATAATCGGTTTTATATAAGAATATATGACAAAGTCCTATGAATATTGCAACATATACCAAACTCCGAAAAGGCACAGAACAAAGGTATTTCACATGCAAGCCAAGCGAAAAGTAAGAACAAATTTGTGATTAGTCATTTAAGGAAAAGAGCAAACTCGACAGTTACCGCCTTGGAACTAAAATAAACGCGTTTGAAGTGTTTGCTACTGGCTAAGAACAGCTGCTGGCACGTGACAGGGCAATGTTTTGACCAAAAATAAAGGAAGACAATTTAAAATCAACACAGAGGTCAAAATAGCTTGATATCCTGGTTAGCAAATTTAAATGTAAAAGTAAAAAATATATTGAAGCACATTCAGTAAAGTCATCAAGAAAGCAAACAATTATAGTAATTAGTTTTCACGGGCTTTACGCAGCAACTATTTTAAGCATTTACAGGTATGGCAAAATTATTTGTATCCGCAGTCACCCCCAAAAATAAAGCAAAACCGACACAGTCGATTTTTTATTGTGTCAGTTTAACATTAGACAAATCAAGAAGTATGTGGTAAAGAAAATCGGACAGAAAAGAATTATTGACCCTATTAAGATTTTGTTAAAATTTGAATGTTCACATATTGCAGTTCAGTTTGAAAGATTATTACCAGTTTTCGTCAGATTGATCAGTACCTTCAATTTCAATGTAAAGTCATAATGTTATAAAAATGGCCATCATAATTAAAAAAATATAAAAAGTAAGTATTAACAAATTATCGTTAAACATACATGTATGGACAAAGCATACAAACTATGAAAAATCTGTAGAATCTGAGATTTATCTCACAAAAATTGTTAGTTTTACTTTATTGTATAAATTGGGTTATCGGAATTATCCTAAAATTGTAACAATAATCTGTTGAAAGAATTTTTTTCATTCCATTTTGTAAACATCAAAACTTTTTAAATGTACGTAGTAAAGTTATTTAACTGATTACTCTTGGAATTCAGATTAAATTTCAAAAGAAAGTTAAAGTATACTCTTAATTTCGTTACCTTGACTTAAATAAGGCATTTCTGTAACGGGGGATACTAGAGGTAAGATATTTGTAAAACGTATATACGTCCTATAAATAATAATGATGTAAAATTATGTTTAGTTTATATAGTTTTCTTATAGTTATTTTCAAAACATTTATAAATGTTATAGGTTATAGTTAATACCAAGTCATAGTCTACATTCAAGATAGTGCTCGATCAGCTGACTATATAGTTTACCACCTGGTCTTTGTATGTATTCGTAAATCCCGTATGTAACGACCCGTCGCGCTATATAAGTTTATTTATAAAGAGGCACGTTTACTAAAAGACGAAATGGTGTAACAGAAAGAACAAGCCAGCAACAACCTAGTACAATAATGTTTTATTTAAAAAAAAACAAAAATATGGCGTAATAAAACAATAACAAATTAATAAAACAAAATTTCAGAAGGCAAAATAAATATTAGCTTACAGTTTGTCCCTTTAGGAGGTGTCTCTTTAACAATGCAACAAATAATCCAGCGTCGAACAATCCTGATAAGGTTTTTGGTAGAATGTTCTCGTAGATAAGCACAGTTGAAATAATCCAATAATCCAAAGGTAGAACAATACACGATTGTTATTTATATATTCCAAATTCAACACTTTAATATTTATGTCACTGTAGAATATAGTAAGTCCACGTAAGTTCCAACACAGAAATATTTAAGATAGAAGCTGCAAGTATTTCCAAAGCAAACTTTTTATTCAAACTTCCAAACTTAACTTTAATTCGGCAAACGCGCCCTTATATATACCCAAAGAATTTCCAGCACATTCACGTACCCAGAACATTTTCGAATACCAGTTAAAAATAAACAATTGAACTTTCTAGCATGATCCTTTTCTTCTAGCAGTTACGCGAATGCTACGTCATCAAAACCACAACGGTAAACAACCCTTAACCTGACTAGCTTAACCTTAAACGCTGGTGTACTATTATACATAACACCTCCACCCCTAAAGGAAAAAAACATTTATGCAATAAATCTTTTTTAGAATATTAAATTTACAATTTCTCAATTAAGTAAGTTATTGCAACAATGATACAAAATACAATATAAGTGTCACAAGTTAAACAGATATAATATCAAAACATATGAAATTTCAAATTTACACATCTAAGTGTTACAAATTACAAATTGCATGTATTACATATTTACCAGAAATCATATCAAAACAAATTGTACTTAATATAACAATAACAGTTATACAAAGTTCAAAATACATGCAATCTTTTGAATAAACATGTAATAACAGATTCAGTTAACACAATTACATACGAGACAGAGCATCAGGTATAACATTGTCTTTTCCTTTAATGTGTTTGATTTCTAAATCACCTTAGTAACCTTTGGTTTTTGTTCTTTAACTTGTGTAAGAACTTTAGAGGGTTGTGGTCACTGAATACAACAATAGGTTTAACCGAATAAGTTAAATACACTTCAAAATGTTTTATAGCAAAAATAAGAGCAAGGCACTCTTTTTTAATTGTAGAATAATTTCTCTGATGTTTGTTAAACTTCTTTGAGAAATAACACACGAGATGATCAATATCCTCACTATCTGATTGTAACAGAACAGCACCAGCACCGACGTCACTAGCATCAACAGCCAATGCAAACTTTTACCAAAGTCTGGTGCTAAGAGAATTGGTGCGCTCTTAAGTACAGCTTTTAATTTGTCAAATGCAGTTTGACATTGAAAACTCCATACAAATGATTTACCTTTTTTGAGAAGGTTTGTCAAAGGTTCTGCAATGTCAGAAAAGCTTTTACAAAATTTTCTGTAATAGCCTGCCATACCAAGAAATCGCATCAATTTCTTTTTACATGTAGGTGTTGGAAAGTCAGAAATAGCCATAACTTTTGCTAAAATAGGTTTTACATGACCCTGTCCCACAATATGTCCTAAAAAGGTCAACGTAGCATGACAAAATTCACTTTTATCCAGGTTGATAGTTAGCTTTGCCTCACTCAATCTGTTGAAGAAAGATCGGATGATTTCCAGTTGTTCAGCAAACGTCTCGGAGTAGATGATGACGTCGTCGATGTAGGCATCGCACCCGTTAAATCCAGAAATGACAGAGTTAATGAGTCGTTGGAACGTTGCTGGTGAATTCTTCATGCCAAATGGCATAACCTTGTATTGGTACAGTCCTTCTGGTGTAACAAATGCCGGCAATTCCTTTGCTCGGTCTGAAAGAGGTACTTGCCAGAGTCCTTTCAGAAGATCAAACTTAGTAACAAATTTGGCTTTCCCAACTTTGTCAATACAATCGTCCATCCTTGGTATGGGATATGAATCCGTCTTTGTGATGATATTGATCTTCCGGTAGTCAGTGCAAAGTATATAAGTTCCATCTGGTTTTGGCACAAAAATACACGGTGAACTGTATTTGCTCTGACTAGGCCCAATAAAGTCATTGTCCAATAAGAACTTTATTTCTTCTTTTAGATATTGTTGTTTTGATGGATTCATTCTGTTGTTTAACAGCAGCTTCACTTTCAACGATAACATCGTGCTGGATTTTATCAGTTCGTGTTGGAATATCAGGAAATAAGTGTTGGAATTCACGAACAAGTTGTTTCAACTGTGCCTTCTGATCCGGTTCCAGATGTATGAATTTCCCATCAATGTTCCTCAGAATGTCCGAGTTATTCAGCGTAGTGGAACAAGGACCCACTTTGATCTCAATATCACTGTCACTAACTGAATTATTAATGTCTAAATCAGGTGGGACAGAGTGAACAACTGACACAGGTTTACTAACATTTTGGCTATTTCTGTCAATGTACAACTTCAACATGTTAACATGACACATTTTTTTTGTTTTCACCTCCCAGGAGCGAGTATTATGTAATTGAGGTCACTGACTTTCTTCTCAATAATGTAAGGCCCAAAGTATCTAGCTTGTTATGGTTTTCCTGGGATTGGCAATAGTGCAAGGACCTGGTCACCTGGTTTGAAAGATCTAGTTTGAATATTAATATCAGATCTAATTTTCATTTTTCCCTGGGCCGTTTTGAGATTTGAACTTGCTAATTCACAAGCTTTTGATAACCTTTCTTGGAAATCAGACACATACTTCAACAAGTTCAATGATGACTCGTCATCAGACAAGAACTTCTCCTTAAGTAGTTTTTACGGTCCACGAACAGAGTGACCAAACTCAAGCTCAAATGGACTAAATCCAAGAGACTCCTGTATTGACTCCCTAACTGCAAACAAGAGCAATGGGATTTATCATCCTAGCTTTTGTCAGTGTCAAAGCAATAAATACGAACCATCTTTTTCAATGTCTGGTGAAATCTCTCTAAGGCACCTTGACTTTCAGGATGATAAGCAGATGACCTGTATTGTTTGGTTCCTAGCTCATGCATAACCTGCTGAAATATACCATGCATGAAATTCGACCTTAGTCCGATTGAACTGACTTAGGGATGCCAACAAATGAGAAGAACTTGACAAGAGCCTTGACAATCGATTTTGACTGAATATTCCTTAAAGGTATTGCTTCAGGAAAACGTGTCGAAGCACACATGATGGTCAAGAGATACTGATTTCCTGACTTTGTCTTAGGCAAAGGTCCAACGCAGTCTATTATAATCCGACTAAACGGTTCCTCAAATGCAGGAATGGGCTGCAACGGAGCTTTGGGAATATTTTGATTTGGTTTACCAACCATTTGACAAATGTGACAAGAGTTGCAGTACAGAGACACGTCAGACTTAAGACCTGGCCAGAAGAAGTGGTTAAGGATCTTATTGTGGGTCTTTCTACCTAATTGACCAGACATAGGTGATTCATGAGCCAGACTTAAATTTTCTTGTCTATACTGACGGGGAACTACAATATGATGGTTAACCGCACAATCATCATCAACTGCAACATCTGGTGGTCTCCATTTTCTCATCAATAAGAACATATAAGACACAGTCCTATAAACATTGAAACATATACAAAAATTGAAAAGACACAGGACCAAGGTATCCACATGCACGCCAAATGTAAAAGTGAGAACAAATCTGTGATGAGTCATTTAACAATAATAGCAAACCCGACAGTTGCCGCCTTGGAACGGTCAGTAAAACTCCATTCCGTACATAATAACCGACCTGCGCATATGAAATCTCATTCTCAGGTAAAACCTTCTCGAACAAGCAAGCAATGTCAGGATCACTGTGTTGGTCCTGAACAAGTTGTGACCTTGACCTTTTATCATCAAATTTGTCATTGGATGAATGTTCATCAGTTGAAAATGTTGACATATCAGAATGTGACAAACTCACATGTTTAAGGGACGGGTCGTTAGCCTCGTTGTAAATCTGACCTATAAAAGTGTCAGCCAAGTCAACATAAGAAGTGACATTTTTGTCAACGGCGTTTTTAGCCGAACTCTGGATAGCTTTGCTAGCCATAGACCGAGTAACTGCACAAGAAGGATAAAAATCAGGAATTTCCTGTTCATCAGGATCAGGACGTTTGTCCATGATAGGTGTGTCAGTTACGAGTGGGTTTACCACGAACTTATCTCCAGCTAAGTCGTTGCCTAGCAACAAATGGACACCCTCAAAAGGTAATGAAGATCTAAGACCGACAGACACTAAACCACTAACTAAAGTGGAAGACAAAACAATGTTATGGAGAGGAACAGTTAAAGAACCACACTCTACACCCTGAATAACAACACTAACTCCAGAGAAGGTATTCTCTGGAAAACGACAGAGTATCTGCCAAAATAAGAGATTGGAACGTCCCTGTGTCTCTTAATATCTTAATAGGGGTAGGCGGGCAAGAATCACCTGGAAGTGATACAAAACCATTTGACATAAATGGCTCATAAATATTCATAACAGAGTCAGAATTGGGTTTTGAAACCTCAACGGTATGAAAAGGCTCTTTTGCCTTTAGCAAGAAATCAGGTTTGTTAGCCTGATCAAAAGTGTCAACTTCGACACAAGTCTGTGGCCTTGACTTGAAAGTGGTGAGGCCTATTGGTTTGTACCCACCACTAGACTGCTTCTCCTTTAATTTTAAACAGTCAGAAATGAGGTGACCAGTTTTCTTGCAATAATTGCAAGTAACATTGGATAAGGTATTTCGTTCACCAGATTGTTTTTGTCTGTGTGAACTGAACTGATTTGAAAGGCCAGTAGAATTACTATTGTGTTTTAACTTAGCATTTTCATGTGGACTTGAATTGGTATTTCTAGTAGTGCTAAGTGTAGATGTGAAGTTTGGTTTAGGAACAAATGAAACCTTGTGAGTCAAAGAATAATCATCAGCCAAACGAGCAGCTTCATCTAAAGTTTCAACTTGCTTTTCATCAATGAAGGTCTTAATGTCAGGTTGGATGCAGCGTTTAAACTCTTCAATAAGCATAAGCTGCCGTAATTTTGCATGGTCTTGTTCTATTCCTTTAGATGAACACCATCGGTCAAATAACTGTGTTTTTGTTCTAGCAAACTCAACATGTGTTTTATTAGTTTTCTATTTTACAATTCCTAAATTTTTGTCTTTATGCCTCAGGGACCAGTTCGTAGCCTTTAAGGATGTAATCTTTGACAAGATTATAGTTAGAACACTGTTCAATGCTTAACTGTGTGTAGATTTCACGTGCTTTACCTAACAGAACAGTTTGCAGAAGTAAAATCCAGTGCTCTTTTGGCCATTTCAAGTTATCTGCAACTTTCTCAAAATGTAAAAAGTATTTGTCAACATCATTTTTTTGAAATGGAGGAACAAGTCTAATATTCTTTGACACATCAAATGCTTTATTTTTGAATGGGCGTCTGATCTGCTCTTTCTAGTTTCTTCAATTCTAACTGAAACTGTCTGTCCCACTCTCCCTCTTCTCGTTCTCTCTCTTCTCGCTCTCTTTCTCGTTCTCTTTCTCGTTCTGTCCTCGTTCTCTTTCTCGTTCTCTCTCTTCTCGTTCTCTTTCTCGTTCTCTCTCTTCTCGTTCTCGTTCCATTTTCTTTTCTTCCAACTTTAACCTTTGTAATTCAAGTCGCTCTTCTCTTTCCATTCTTAATTTCTCTAATTGCAATTTTAATTTTATGTCCTGGTCTGACACATCTTCCTTAACAAACGACATAAAGTCAGTCGAAAGTATGTTGTCATCAATCAAAGTTTGAATAAGCATGTTGCAAATAGCCTGTTTTCGCATGCATACTTTAATTCCAGGAACATTATAATGAGCAGCGATGTCGAACAAATCAGACTTTTTGGCTAAATAATACTCTTCCTGGGTAGGCGACTTTACAAAATTTTCCAAATTAAATGCCATGGTAGCTTGTTGTTGGTTTGTATTAATATTTGTTCACAAAAAATTTAAAAAAAAAAAAAACAACAACACCAAAATAGCAGAGCTATCCTTTAACGTTTCAAATCCCGGACTCGAGCCGCCAATTTCTGTTACGACCCGTCGCTCTATATAAGTTTATTTATAAAGTGGCACTTTTACTAAACGACGAAATGGTGTAATAGAAAGAACAACCCAGCAACAACCTAGTACAATAATGTTTTATTTAAAAAGACAAAAATATGGCGTAAAAAAAACAATAACAAATAAATAAAACAACATTTCAGAAGGCAAAATAAATATTAGCTTACAGTTTGTCCCTTTAGGAGGTGTCCTTTTAACAATGCAACAAATAAGCCAGCGTCGAACAATCCTGAAGAGTTGTCGGTAGAATGTTCTCGAAGATAAGCACAGTTGAAATAATCCAATAATCCAAAGGTAGAACAATACACGAATGTTATTTATATAATCCAAATTCAACACTTTAATATTTATGTCACTGTAGAATATAGTAAGTCCACGTAAGTTCCAACACAGAAATATTTAAGAAAGAAGCTGCAAGTATTTCCAAAGAAAACTTTTTATTTAAATTTCAAAACTTAACTTTAATTCGGCAAACGCGCCCTTATATATATCCAAAGAATTTCCAGAACATTCACGTACCCAGAACTTTTTTGAAAACCAGTTAAAAATAAACAATTGAACTTTCTAGCATGATTCTTTTCTTCTAGCAGTTACGCGAATGCTACGTCATCAAAACTACAACGGTAAACAACCCTTAACCTAACTAGCTTAACCTTAAACGCTGGTGTACTATTATACATAACTCGTAAAATCCCGTACAATGGCAGCCGACATATGGCGCTGGGAAGTCATATTACTGACCCGAATAACACTCGCAGGTACACATTTATACACCTGGGTGGAGTGAAACAATTTCTTGCTCAAGGAAATTAGCGGCGACCTGACCAGGATTCGAACCACGGATTCCG
>CM017560.1:28645611-28666054 GCA_007844125.1 Sinonovacula constricta | reverse complement strand
TTTTGATGTCAATCTTAATGTTTTATTGTAACATAATGTTTTCTGTTTACTTTATACATTTAATCTTTTGATTTAATTCATTCAATCAGTCCTTTAGCAAATTTAATCAAATACTTTACATTGATCATAATATGACTAGAACTATTTCATTTTTCCATGACATGACCCATATTTGAGTATGTTATGGATTTAATGTACGTTTGATTCACTGCATTACTACGAAATAATGAGGATGTATTGAAGAAACCTTATTAGAACGCATGATTTATGTTGGAATCACATTTGTGCGTCAATCATTACTTGAGTTACTGGTCTTTATATCATGTTTTAATTATGACTATCATAAAATGTTTATGATGAGATAAAGAGGTAACAGTTTGATGGTAAAAATGCCTTAGAACTTAAAGGTATCTGGAGGTTAATGGTAATGTAACGGTAGTATCTCGGCAATGACTTAAATCACTTATGGTTATAGAATTTGTATGTGTAGAACCAAAGGAAGAAGATATGGAATAACGGAGAGGCATAGATAACAACTATATATAACAGTCTGAAAAGCCATGACGGAAGAAAAGCCCCAAATATTTAAATACACGGTCAGTCAAGCAAGTGGTGTATGTATGTAATACAAGTACAGAGTAAGTTGAGTTTGTGCAAGTAAGTTTTGGCGACAACTTGCAGATTATCATGCGATTACATGACATAAATTTAAATACAGACCTATTCTAGAAGAATTGTGTGTACTCCTTACAAAAAGACATATCGTTCTGCAACAGTCGATTTTATTTCTGAAGTGCATCCTATAAGCTTGTGACATAAGGTAAATCTATATTTTTTATATTTGCTTATAAAGCTAACCTAATGATTTTTCTTTTTGTTTAACTCATCTTAAAGTTAAACATAAAAGTTTCGTTTATTGTATTCGATTTTATTCTTATTTATTCATTATCTTATGTTAACTCATGGATAAAGATGACATTGAATTAATGTTGATTACCGAGAGGTCATTTACGTTGTGGATTTAAGAATCCTGAGGAGCAGGCGGTAGCCTTGAATTTAAAGCCCAATTTCCATTACAGCAGTAACCATTGTGACAATATTGTGACAATATTATTTAACTGTTGGACAGTAACAGTAACTATTGTCCTTTAAAGGAAGGATAAAAGTAACCACCACACTAAGACTTTGACCGACTTTAGTTTCTATCATGTAACCCTTAAGCGAATGTTTTGACTGCTGTTTTTGTTTTCTTGAAATTGATATTTCACATGGAAAGAAGTAATGTCGTACCTCGAATCCTATTCTGCAAAGTAATGTTTAAATTCATAAGCTGATCTGTGTAGCATAGTACATTCACTGACTCCCGAAGGTTTTACTATTTTTTTCAACCAGAGTCTTGCGATTTTGCATGCAACTTGTTATGTCAGTGATTTGGTTGTATTCATATTATATGATAATTTTAAACAAGTCCCAATACATCTCGAATCATAAACTCGTAAAATATTGGAATACATGTTAAATTAAAATAGTGCCATAAGGGCATTGATTTTTAATTTTACATCCAATGCTCAATGCATATGTTTATGCCTATAATATGTTGATTAGTTTAACGACTATAGAATTATTTTGTTTCTTCTTAAGCTAATCTTTTATAAAAACGTTGTGTTGCAAGGGATAAAAAATAATGATAAAGATGATTTCATTGTATAAGTATTAAAGAAAATCCGTTAGAGTTTGTTTATTAAATAAATAAATGAATTGTAAACAATCGAATATTTAAAAAGAATAAGTTATGCTAGCATTAATACCTATTGTATTTCCTTAATAAAAAGAAAAAGATAGACAAGTGCAGAATTGTAGGCAAGTGCTGATTACACATTCAAAGAAGGTTATTAATTCAAGCAATTATAGAGTGTCGGTATATACAAGAAATTTCTTAATGAAAACCGAAAAACATAAATTATTCACAGTTGTATAATTTAAACAGTTTTCAGAATTACTTAAAGAATAAAAACACGTTCAATGCTTTATTGTTAAATGAAAATATGGCTTTTATCCGTACTGAACATAATTAAACTCATTATTTTAATATCTAGTGTTATTTCTGGGGTAACTGATGTCAACATTTGATTTTATCTTCATATCTTATATATTTGGTAATACAGTTGTATATTTGCATTCTTGAAGTATAATAAATTGTATAATGTCTGATAGATATTCCTTAAAATGTTGAAATGCTGTTATATATTACCCTTTTCTTTTGTCATGACCCTGGACTAAATATCAATAAATATTCAAGTATTTAGAAAACAGGGCTTTCAAATTGTTGATAACAATTTCAAGTATTGAAAATAATGCGGCTCAATTTTCAAACAATGTTTGTGTAACGAAGCTAAAAATGCAACAAAACTAGCCAGCAAAATATACAATTTTCTATCACATAATTTGTGTTATTATTCGTCAAAACCTAGTTCGCCAGTTTACTGTACGTTTATTTCCGGCGCTTAACAGATGATAAAACACTCTTTTTTCATTTCAGAACTACGGTAAAAAAGGAAGTTAAGAATTTTGTTCAATCACAGTTTTCCCATAAAACTTAACAAAGAAAATGTGAACATGACAGCATTGAATACTTGCCAGTATCTACACGTCTAAATCAATTGGCAGTTGGTTCAACATTTTGAGAAGCACATTCTTTTCAGACACATACATCAAACACAATTTTCATGCTTTCCTAATACCGCTTGTAAATTTGTTTATACTGTTTTAAATACTGTACTCAGTAGAAGTTTTTTGTGTTATTGCTACACGCTAATGCAACCATCATGACGCAGTTCAGCTTTTTTCTTGCGAGAAAAAACAACATTTTAATGATATAATTTTAAAAAATTAAAGAGGTTACACAATTTAACTCCTCAAATGATAAGTATACTCAGTCTATTTAACTAGACACAAAATGTGATTATAAAGAGGAAAAATGACATCGAATTTGTAACTAAACCACGCTCTAGAGAGCTTAAAAATGCAACAATCCGCCTTAATGTGGCACGTGTGATTTAACACACCACCTCTCGCCACACTCCTCACGCCGGTAACTTTTCGCTATGCTACTGTGAACTTTCTCCAAACTTTTTTGTGTATGTCAGCAGCATTGAAGGCGGAGTTTTTTCACACACAATCATATTTGTTTGTATTAAGTATTAAGTATTAAGTAATACTGTCTGCTTTGTTTACTCTAGTTCTTTTTTTCTTTGATTGTTTAGATCATTATGTTTCTCATAGATGTCGAGGTATGCCAACATATCTCAGGAAATTATTGTAAATGTGAAAATAATTGGTTCTTAATGAAAATGTAATAAGAGCATTTTACAAATAAAAAAATGATTAAAAAGTGTGTGACAACGGGAAATGAATAAATTGCGAATGATTAAACAATATCCGTTGCATGTATATAGACTAACTTACTGTTCATTTGTCAGTTCTTTATTTGTATCCATATATATATGCAAACCGACCTTACAATGTAATCAGAAGTTTGTTTACAAATAATGAAAAAGAGGCTCAACTGCATTTGTCATAGTTCCTTTTCATTACATATTAGCGTTATTTTAAGTATCAATTAACTAAATCAATGTCGCTAAATGAAAATAGAAAGCATTACCTATAGAACTTCCAGATCAGACCCAATAAAATACACAATGAGAATTGATACATACAGAATTATTGAGTCTTTGTATTAACATGAATACAGACTGGCACCGTTCGTCATCTAATCATTTCAGCATTTTACCTCAGACATTCGTATCGTCTACCGCTATTAAAGTTAACAATTGGATCGTTTAAGTTGTTTTTGATGCAGTTTATTATTGTGTTTGTAAAATGAATGATATAATTTCCTGGAGCAGTTATCTGTGATTTGGTGAATATTGGTTGTACTTTACCTTGCAGCAACAAGTTAACAATTCGACCACAATTTTTATGGGTAAAATAATTTTGTTAGAGAGTGCAAAACAAGAATCTTAATTGCACTGAAAAGCTTAGTCCTAAAAGTAATATGAAAAATGTTTCCAATGCAGCGGACCTGAAAGTTTGCTATAAGGTGATGTTTAGAATATTGCGTATAACTTTAATAATAGGTAATAGTAGTATTATACTGGCGCTCAATTAAAGGTCATTATGATTATGCAAATTAGCACACATGAACATTAATAAATTTGACTAACATTCTTTAATTTAAAAGACGTAATAAGCTGAAAAGATAATTAGATATTATAACCGCCATATTTTAACTAACTAAATCTTATTTTATTTTTTTATTTCAAATGAAAGTTTATTTGAACATTATGTATCTTTAATTTTCTAAAAATTATCAACCATTGACTGAACTGGATTTAAAAAAAAAACGAAGTTAACACCGAATGGTCTAGTACTTGAAATGTTTATCGCACAAATGTTTAAACATACATTCGAAGTAATACTTTTAGGTTCAATTTGATTTATTGAATTTAAATTGGGAAAATATCTTATTTTCCATATTATCTATAAAAGTCAAACATATGCTTGTTAAAAATAGTCTGTAATAGTGTAATGTTGGGATTTTCCTTAAAGAAACCAAACAAAAAAGCGACGTATAAATGAAAATAACTGTTGCATTAACTCAGAACTTGTCATGGAGAGAGCTTAGCTGAGTCTACACGCATTACATGCAGTAGTTGTATTCACAATATACTGAATATGAGTAAAACGCCAATTTTGAACATGGACAGACATGGAAAGTTGCAAGGAAATATATTGTAAGGATTTGCCAACATACAGAAAATTTGGACTTAAATCCCGATTACGTGGTAACTGATAAATAGGTTGCTTGATATGACTATTCACGTATAAAATGTACACTATACTAGTATATCAACATATGCAATTGTTTTTCCTGGAAAGTAATAGATCGTTCAAGCACCGTGGCAATGTACACGTCTTAAGTTACAAAGTTTCAGAGTGTATAGGTTCAGAAAAAGCCATATTCACAGATTTCTTTCTGGAAAAGGAATGCTAGATGCAGACTGTCCAATTTGGTTTGTATGACATTAACCAGATATGCCTCTGGTACAAACACAGACACATATCACGTCAATTTGAAATTCTTCAAAGTTATAAGTTATAAACAGGTCTTTCAAGGAAATATGACATAATATATAAACGAAAGAAACATATTTAAATACATAAATTACGTTAAAAATAATACCAGGACAGTTTCATGAAAATGATTTTTTGCTTAATGAAACACATTTTTATTGATTTAAGATGATTTTAAAATCAATAAATAATCCTTTTTGGCAGCTTGGATGTGAAATTCCGAATTTCGAATTATGCGAAAAGCGCTAGACATAGTATATAATCAACCAAAGAACATAACATGGCTAACACGTTTCATGGAAACAAAGAGTGTAAACACGCAGTTTGCATCATTTAGGGCCACTACACATGGTATTTAACATGTGGGGCACTTATCCCAGAGCCCGCTTGAAGAAATGCAGATCTTGTGGACAGCTTTATTCACAACTTAGGTCTATGCACATCCTATTTCGAAACCAAACAGGATTTCTTTCAGAATTATTTCTGAAGTGGTTAACTTAATTCTAATCCTTGGTTGAATGGTTGAATTGGTTGAACTTATTAGCAGTCGCAACGTGACAAATAAATCAAAGATCGAATTTTATATGTACAAACATAAGCATATACATGTACAATTTGTACCCTTCTTTTAACTAAATTGATATGTGTATTTATCATCGAGTCATATGTGTTTCCATCATCGACTCATATGTGTATTTACCATCGGCTAATATGTGTATGTTTATCATCGGTGCATGTGCTTATTCATTATCGGTTCATGTGTGTATTTATCACGGCGGGTGTACACCCACTGACGCATGTAGACATGCCGTTATGGTATGGGGCGACACGGGTCGATCAAATCATTTATGGTTAAAACATAAAACGTGTACTGGCTCTTAGAGGTCATAACTGCATGCTAAAATAGATGAATTTATCTGCCATTGATTTTAATACACATTTTTGTGCGATAAGAAAGAAGCGAGCAAACAAGAGGTAAGGTTTTATCAAATATTTAATAATGCTCATTAATATTTCCGTTGAACAGGATGGTTTTTCACTATAACAAATACACTTAGTTGGGTAGTGAAGGTTAACAACATTAACAACAAGTGCGCAGCCAGTCCCAGTCCCAGTCCGATGTATAAACTACCAGTATTTCCTTCATCTCTTTAGAGATACAACAAACACATATATACAATTCTCAAAATACTGGCTAAGAGGAATATTTTAATATGATTTTGTTTCTAAGCACGGTTCTACAACAAATCTTTATCAACATTTTCTAGAAGACTAAAATAAACACTATTTTTGTTCTTGGTTGGGCTGATAGATTGCTTTAGAATTTAATTAATTAAGTCCATAAATTAAAGCAATGACGTTGTTTTGAAAATTCATAATACAAATTTCTTAAAGACAAAGTGCTGATCCTGTGTAAGTGCAATTGATATAAATTCAACTTGATAAGTGATATCAGATGATACTTCCATAAAACCGCCATGAGTCTCTCAGTGGATGATATGGTCTTGATTTAGGCAAGGCCATATGGTTGGCTTCAGATCCATTTCTAAATAACTAAAGACAAAATAAATTATTGTCAGTAGTGTGCGCAAATATCAAATGTAGCAATTGGTAAAACATAATTTGTTTCGTCAAATGAAATTGATTGCGTTATTTTCATGCAACTTCATATTACAGAATAATGAACATCGAATACTTTTATGTTTTCCAAGCTTTTTATGTAAGAAATGTAAATGTAATATCTCTTATTCTAAATTATAATTGGAATGAAAAACAGTATTAACCCATTTTGTACTGATTGCGTAAGTTGTATTGTAATAAGCAATATCAATCAAACATTGTTAGGTTTGGTAGGATAGTATACAAGTCATTCAGTTAGCAACCATGATAAAATATTTTTCAAGTTATGGTTTCTGGTCGGTATATATTATTCAATAGTTGAAAGTAGCATATTGTCTTAATCTGTTTGTTATTTATATTTTCTATATTAATAAACTGATATTATCATGAGTATAAATTGTTTGTGTAAGAAATAAAAATCAAATCTATTTAACAAAATCAACATACAAAACCACACAACTTTACTGTTTATGTTTATTGTGTTCATCGTCCCTGGAGACGGTGAACGCTTGAAGCAGATAAAGTGCTGCCTTCACTATGTATAGCATGCCTTGTACACCTAGTATGATACCACACCCAGTCACATTATCATGACACCGGGTAAACCAGTCATGGAACTACCCTTATATTTGCTTGAGTGTCAGCAAGGGAGCTTTACCACTGCCATATTAACGACTTTAATATGTCACGGCCCAGTATCGAACACGCGGCCTCCCGTACATGTAGCCGACGCTCTACCAATTGCTCTACCAAGTCCATCTTTTATTGGAAATAATTGGCAAATTAAGTTTGAAATGGTAAGTAATTATTATCCACGTGTACGCTGACAGACGTATTAGACAATCCACCTCCATTAGCAAGGCTTGTCTTACTTAAAATGTGGACATGTAATGGGGCATCGAGTCTACCATAACCGAAAAAACTGTTATTGTATATCAAAATACTGGTTTTTGACACATCGTTGATTGTTTGTTTGTCACTGGGTTTATCGTTCCCCCAACAGTGTTTCAGTTATATGGAGACGGTGTCCACTTGAAGCAGATATTATCCCGCTTTCACTGTGTATAGCATGCCTTAACCATCTGGCATGATGCCACACCCAACCACATTATCCTGACACTAGGTCAACCAGTCGTGGAACTACCCCTACTTTTGCTTGAGCGTTAGCAAGGGAGCTATACCAAGTCTTATTTCTGCTTCTCGATTGTGTTGTATATCTAATAAAATAAGTTATATTTTGTAACAGCATACATCGTTTTATATTTAAACATTAAAACCTATTTTTCAACGAGCTTTACTTTGACTTATGTTTGAATTATAAACATTTAAACATATTTTAATCAATCTAAGTTGCCTTCCTAAGGCTCACTGAAGAGGACACTATGCTGGAAAATCACAGTGGGGCGGGTCCTAAACACTTAAGTGTGTTTACTATATACATGGCTGCCACGGGAAAAAAGATGATACAAGAAGCAGCCACACTTCATGCACATGGGCTAAATGCAAGGCCATTATTAAGCAGAAAATTAAACTAAATATTAGGACTATGTCACTTTCCCTGATAACACTGCAGTCTGGGGTTGTGTCCATCCGGGTAGAACCATCTACCCCTTTGACCGTTCCTATAGTATAATCAATTAACCTACAACTGTGCCAGCCAGATAAGGCTGAGGTATTGTCATGTTAAACGTTTTTATGCTTTTGAGTAGATTGAGCATTTCCCTTTATTATATATTACAGACTAGTAAGCCCCCAGCAAAATTAGGATACGTTCTCCAAATGATGTACTTTAGATGTTGAAAGGTTTTACATATTGATAAGTCTAGTTAATCCTCATAAAATACTACGACCTTCCCACAAAAAATGTTGCAGAAACATACCTGAACATATTTATGTAATATCTGGTCCGTCCTTTTTATGCTAGGTGCATATATCCTGCATGCACCACCAGTTAAATACCAGGCAATCACTTAAAATGAAGTAAATATATTGTTTTATATATGGCAAAAACTGTCAGACTTCCAATATAGATATATCATACAGAGCCGAAAGTAAAACCAATCAGGTTTTTCGTCAAGAATATACTTTCCTACTAGATTGCATGAGAAAATGATAGACATCAGCTTAAACCCAATTTTAAAAGAATACATTACCAATGAAAATTTATTTTTCATTTCAAGATGGGTTTTTTTTATCTCATCTTCATATAAAAATATTGGTTCAATATAAATCTTACTCAGCCTTGTTTAGTTTGTTTTAATAACGATTTCTATTTATTTTTTTATTTTTTTCTAGATTTTGTAAATTATAAATAAATGAATAGAAATGTACTCTTACATGCATAAGCGTAAATAAAATAAACTCTACACGTTTAGTTGTTCTCAAAATGAAGTTTTCTACACCCAGCACACAGCAAAGTCACTTTTTTATTATGTCTTATACTTATGCCATTTATTCTAACATAAAAGGAAAAAAGAGAAAAAATAAAAATTGAACCAATACAACAGGTTTTACCATTATTCTCGTTATTAACGTATAGTGTAACAACTTCATTCTAATTGAGGTCGTATTAAATTAAAACGGAGACCGGCACCTTAATATGAAATAACCGGTTATTATAAGCTTCTCTGTAATCAAACAGACCTTCATTCCGATCTCGATAGGAATTATTGTAAAATTACTTATCAATCGTAAGAACGCTTGAATGAGAGACATTCATGAGTAGTCTCCCCTGAATAATCCGTAAATGCAAGTGGGTCCTTTCGTTCGTTTTGCTCGGTTTTTGTGCTTGTGCTCTTGAGAGTGCATGTTGACTTTCTGCCTTTCTTGTGACGCCCATGTTAACCATCATCAACACATACTTCCGTTTTCTTTTTAAAGAACAAATTTCTGTAATTATTTAAGTGCGTTTTAAGCTTATATTAATTCAAAAGAAAGAATTTTCACTGTTTGTAATTTCAATATATACAAAAGAACAGGCGATAATGTCCCAAAATACCAACTTAAAGGACTTACCCATTGTTTGCAATACCTCGGAAATTAACTAACAAGGGAGGCAATTTCTATTTCTCCAATGTACCCCACAAGAAAACTATTTGTAAAAAGACCAATGCCGATTTTTGAATCAAAAACAATGCACAGTCCGAAATAATGGGATCGTCTTCACTAAAAGCTGCATGTCTTTATCAAAAGTCAACGGCAATAGTACCAACTACATAGGTAAAGTTTACAAAAGGTACAATTTCTATAACATCTTAATGTTAAATGATGAATTAAATGAATATTTGCTTGCGTTATAACTTACCAACATTGTAACCAACATATACAGTTCAAAATATTTTAAGATAATGCTTTTCAGATTTCATACATGTCTTTCCTATGTTATCTTAAGTATCTTAAGTTATTTTTTATTTCAAACTATTTAACAATATACATAATGTTCCATTATCAACCCATATAACATAATCAGTTATGCTTGAAGATACTTTCCTTAATTTTGTAAATCTTTCAATTCAATTTATGTATTATTATCTTTTTATTTAGACGCTATGTAGCCGTCAGAATGTAAAAAAAAAACAACACTTTTGCTGCATAATGTCTTATCCACAAACATAATATATATTATTATGTTGTATTATGTTGACCGTGTTTGTTTAGCTGCTGTCTGTATCAATAAATGTAAATTTAAATTTGTACACTTGACAATTTAATTGTACCATATGGACTGCATCCTATAAAGTGTAATTAAAAATCCTACAAGAATTCTAAAAAAAGTCCAACAACTCAATTATGCCATGAGAAGAGTGATTTTACAACTGCACACAAAGAATCCTATTACAAAGGGCACATTATAAATATTTCAAAGAACTGGTTACAAATGTTGCAGCTCTATCAATAGTCCATTTGTTTGTATGGTTAAAGCGTATCAAAACAACATTTAGGCACGCCAGCCTTGTCTCGGAAGTCCATTACAGAGGTGAAAAATGTCTCATTACCTTAGCAAAAATATGCATTTCATGGTGGGGAAAGTTTGAGAGAGAAGAAAACATTACAAAAAGGCACACAGGAAAAAACTGGGTTTTATGTAATTTTAAATGAGCTTGTGATCTAACACCACAGCTGTAGAGCTAGAGGGTTCAATACACGAATATTTAACAATATTAATCTTGCTACGTTTTATTTATATAATGCGTGATTTTCATATTAGCAAATACTAAATCAAAAGTCCTTTGGAGTTAATCAATAAGCTTTATAAAACTTTTGTGCATTCCACTGCGGGGAATATACAGACTTTAAAGAGAGAATCAAATGCCGAATAAACAGAGGTAGTGAGGAATTATATGTTTTGTTTTATCAGAAGCAAGTTGCGATTTAAGAGTGTCTTAACGAATGCTTTTAGACCCGGAAAACTTCATACAGCTGCCAAAACCAGAAGAGCCCTCCTTTCCCAATTACAAGGTTTTTAAACTTTGGTTCCTCAATTCCATATTTAGATGAACAGATGCTACAATCATTTACACTTCTCTGGTTATTCTTTTCTTGAGGCCAAAAAAGTAAAAACTAAGATGCATAAAGGGGGATAGTCGTCAAGAATAATTTAGTCTAATCGTAAAACCACAGAATGAAAATGTAAATGAAGTTAACAAAGGAAGTGTATATTCTTAAAAGAACGCGGATTATTATAGAATGTGAATCGAAAGCCATGACTTGATATGTATTATATTTATTGACCTCGGTGGATGGTATTCTTTTGTCATAACCTATCGTATATTGTATATGAAGTTGCTAATATCATGGCTATTCCTGCAAGGAAACTCACTCCTGCTGTGTTGTTCTTGCTATAAAATGTGACCGTAGAACTGCAGATACATTTCCAAGTTGTGCGACTAAGATAACAAATAAATATTGACATCTGCATTTTTGCGAGATGCTTGAAAACCTAGTATCCTAACAGGAATGACTATGTAGTGTTTATTCACTAGAGTGTTGCCTGTAACATGACATCGTGGTCAGTCACATTCCCTTACAAATTACGTCACAACACTGCAGTTAATGTGGCTGGCAGAATAAAATCCTGGATTAGCATTTGCTGACTACACCATTATTCAAATTCTGTATCGTAAATTCACATAAATACTTGACTCCTATTAAGTCACATGCACATAGTTCTGGCCATCTAATAATATTATTGGTAGACCAGAAAGCAAGATATTATCTTACGTGATTATATGACTACACAACACTAATTATACTAATAATGTCTTGCGATAAAAAAAGATGCAATATAATTAGATTTATCAAGTGGTATACAAACAATTACAATGTTCATGACAGTTATGACAATCAGGCTTTTCATTACACGATTAATCGGGATTTCATTTCTACTTAATTGTTACGGTGTAGGAATAATTGTAAAGTGATTTGGAAAGCACACATTTTGGGGATATCATGTTCACATGCATCATAAATCTATCACGTAAATACATATCTGTTCCCCTAATAATGTGTATACTGGACAATATTGCTTACGAGATGGACTTTTAGTATAATCCCAAATATATATCTATATATACCTACGTAAGTTCCTAAGAACCATTTAAAAGGTCATGTACTACTTTGTTTGTAGTACAGTTAATAATCACTTCTGTCATGAATGCATGAAATAATATCAATATGTAGGCGTGTTACTTAAAAATTGTTGTCTCTTCTATGAGGCTTTTATAAATCGTTTTAAAAATGACTTTAAGACGAATATCATCTCTTGTTCTCTCTTACCATTGTAAGGAATCTCTGGTTAAAAGGTTAATGTTATAAACCATAAGGTTAAAGAGGCGTTTAAGTATAGTTTCTATCCTTTCTTATCATGTGTTTTAATATGCTAAAATTGTTAAAACATTTATTAAGTAAAGCTTTTCTAATTCCGATTTTAATAATATTTGCTAGAAACTGCCTATCGTCCGAAATATTGATATGTCTAATCGTATGTACAGTTCGTGAGTCAGACCCTCAAACAGAACACGATTGCTAGAAATGACGAACACAGATTTTAAGTCTCTATATCGGAATTGAATACAAACTAATGAATTTCCTTAATTATCTTGATGTTTCTGTCAAAGTCATTTAAACCTTCTAGAACAATGAACGTCGTTATGGGCTCTTTGAAGTCGTTGGTGTGCGTTTTATTACTTTATATTATCACATTATTGATATTTCTCTAGGGCATATTAAAATAGAAATATGCTCTAAGCTGTACTTTATCTTCCATTTGTTCTTTTATATATGTTTCTCCTAAGAGCTGTTAAGGTAAAAGAGTAAAGTTTTTGAAACGATAAACTTTTTGAATTATCATAGAATGATAAGGATAATGTTAACCTAATCCCTTTCCGCCTACAAACCATTTCAGAAACACTGATTACAACTTTAACGCGCACCGTTTAAAAACCTCTACAAGTATATTATTTGAGAGGGGCCGGGAAATGAATCCACGTCGATAGAGGCTACATATCTGATTATTCATGTCTTGTCATAACAGGTCAACCATTGGTGTCTTATAATTAAAACCATTCAATGAAAAATACATGTATACCGCTTCGACGGACATGTTCGTATAATTAAGTGATAAAGCTGTAGTTGTCACTTGATCCACCAACAAAGAATATTGATATCAGAAAAAAGTTTATCCTGAAGTGAACAATGGCTGATATGTGTAGGGCAGATGCCTCGAAAAGTAGGTGACCTTGAAGGTACTAATATTAACTCAAAGCAGCCTAAATCAGAATAGTGTATGGTAAATAAGTCATAAGTTAATATATAAAATGTTTGCTTAACAATATAAAAATGTCTTAACATATAGTTTTATGGGAAGTAAAATAATTTAATAAGATCAAAGTCTTCTTGAATTCATGCAACAATAAGATTTGCTAAGGTAACTATTTACAATAAGAAAAGTATCACCCAGACTCTATTAAAGCCAAAATGACCAAATCATTAATGGGGCCATTATCACGGTATTCAAAGGGTATATCATGTCATTTATTTCTATTTGTTTTCAATTGGTTAAATAAAGGTCAAATTGGTTGGTACCACATAAATAGAATTTATAATTTATAGGTTATTAAAACACGATCTTGTTTCCCCTAATGATGAAGCCAAGAAAAAAAGATATTAGGGTAAAGTTAACGGAAGTTTTATTAATGCAAATTAAGGTTTAATATTTGTGGTTCGTGCAATAAGTGAAATAGAGATATTTCGAAATAGGAGACTGTTTTCACGGTGCTGATATTCTCGATGCTGTGCACAGCGCAAGGACATGCATCCTACAGTTACATGGAAACATGATCAGAGACAATGAAAACCTGAACCTCATGCTCGAATACATGTATCATAATATTGCGGATCCATGGAAACTAAGCTAAAGCATAATTGCTTTACTATAATAAATGTAAATGATGTTATTCACAATAGATCATAAAGACCTATGTTTAGCTGCAGAAATGTCACGAGCTAACAAAAAAAAACTTGTATTAACTGAAAGAGAGCGGCCCATTTCCAACATAAAACGCATTGCAGCTATTAATGTAGTTTTCTAATGTTACGACGATTAGTCAATTTCTCATAAGACAAATACAAACGTTTCATACAGTTTAAATAAAGTTCCCTTTTATCTCACATAAAAAGGAACAAAACTGCACAAGAATTAAGCATAACCATTTGTTTGGTGAATGTTCGTACCATCTACTCAAGTGTTTGATATTGGTGCTTATCAGTATTACCAATTAATAGTGAAACGTTGATTGTATTTCATAAAATAGTTTGATAAATACTAGAGTTTAATTATATATATTTAAATATTATTTCGTTAAATATAAATAGAACGCGTGAAAGATAAAAAGCAATCATTCATGAACATAACTTGATATAGTATAATTCCTTGACCCTTTGGATTTGTTTATATAGTAAAACGTGTTCATCAATTATATCACAAGCAAATATAAATGTTAAATACACGTTAGAAAAATATGGCATGGCAGAATGGATAATACATGTATATTGGTGCCACTATGCGCGGTAATGGCATCATAGTTGAGTATTGATTCATCAGTGATCATAAAAGTGTACATCAACTAGACAGGCAGTGAAAATTGATTTCAAATCCATAAAAAATACCTGTCAACTAACTAAAAGATTAGAATTTCGTACACATCAAGAATTGACGGTTTGTCATTTGTGATTTATGAAGTCTGTGAGTTGTAAAACAGAACCATTCTCTGTCAGTTTCTGTAAAAAGAAATTATTTCAGCGACGTTTACTGCCATTCTGAATCGACTTTTAACCTGATCATGTGCGCAATTTGAATGTCTCCACTAGATTATATGTGGCTGACATCGGTACAATGGCCAGACATAAAAAGACAGAAAAAAACATATCCTTTTGAAAAAGGCGTGCATTTAAATTGCAATAACGTTTGTGCCGCCGTCTCTGACACATGTAAGTATTAACCGCCAAGCGTCCTTTCTGGGAGCAAAAATAACTGTATCAAAATTGTTTGTTGATTCCCATACTTATTTGTCGTGTGTCTTTGTAAACTTTTTCACACTTGTCTATTAATATTCTCGTTGAGACTCGTTGAAGGACATTATCTTCTAACTTATCCAATTATATCATAACAACTAGAATACAGTATTTAAAATTTACCAAGACGTAATGTTAATACTAATATATAATTTATATTCAAGCATTGTAACAAACGATAAATGGAAATGATCAAACGGCTGCTGTTAAATTGTATAAACAATTTAAAGGACTCCGTATTGGATGTGGCCTTTTGCCAGGTGGACACCACTTTACTTGCCACATTGAAAAACAGTACTTTGTCTTTTCAATGAAAAACGGTGGTCTGTGAAAATTGACGCAAAGTCTTGTTCGCAAATCACTGATTAGTTTATGTAAACAATTGTCGTAGAAATTAGTAAAAACCTTTGCGAAAAGTGGCAGCTCAAATTTAGTTCAGTTTTCCAAAAATTTGAGGAAGCGCCAGCAACGTATTTTTAGACACGTTAATAACAATCAGCATTTAAAATTTCTAAGAACGATTGCATAATTGGAAATTAGCACTATTTCTGGCCAAATGATCTGGCTGTTGTAATTATATATCTGTTAACCATTTATGTATTTTTTGTAAAATAAGTACTGACGGATTTTTTTACTGTCTTACATTCTTTCATATCGCTTAATAAGACATGTCTCAATGTAAGTTTCCCGACAAAATACAAATTGTTCTTTGACTTGTTAAGACTACTAAATTATTCTCAAGCTATATATTTTTATACATTTCAAAAAAAGGAATAACTAAGAGCAAACAGGCAAGAATTTCACTGCATAAATATATTGAACTGTTAGAAGTACTATCACAATTTCAAAATGACTTACGTAATTTTAGAAGTATATTACATGTACCGAAACATATCACATCTCGTTATAAATCTTCATGTCAGAAATGTTTGCTCTGTAGTCGGATAAAATAAGTAGAGATACATTATTAGAAATGGCACGCAAACGGTCATGGCACGTAAAAAAAACACCAGCGGAGAAGTTTTATTTAATGGGCAATCCATTACTATCATCTATTTAGAAAAGGAAAGCACCGACCATAATATAACAGTTGGTGTTGAGTGACATAAAACAACAAATGTACTCTGGAAATATAGTAGTTGTCAAATACTTGTAACATAAACAGAAGGTGAAACCTTCTTACTTCTGTCATATTGTACATGTAGGTTTTGTACATATTGACGTTCCGACATATGTAGTTGATTTTACCAATATTAAGTCACCGACAATACTTTGACACTGCAATTTGAAATAACTTTTATTGCTTTTAAGTTTCTGACCGAAGAATTTACTGTTGGCTCAATCCTAATGCCGATTTATGAGAGTATTGTGTCCCTGGTACCTTTCGTAAAAATGCCTTTCACTAGTCTAACACTAATTTCAGTGAAATTTAGTCCAGAACATAAATATACGATTCAAAGCAGTGCGTATCGCTTGAACATCAAAGGTGAAACTTGTTGTTACGGAGGTAAAACTACTTCTCAGATACTCTTTCAAAACAGGTACAAAGTAATTATGATTAAAAATCTACTTATGTAAAAGGCGAATAACCTTGGGGAAACAAATATGTGTTTATTTAAAACAGAATTCACATAGACACATACATGTATATATCTTGCAAAACTGGTTGGATGAGATGATCACTGTCTGTCTTACATATAGTCACAAAATGTGAAGAACAGAAACAGACAAATAAATAAGCACTGTCTTTCTTGTTACTTTAATATGAAATCCTGCGTGGGTTTATTAAAAATGTAACAAAAAAGCATATTTTTGTTCAAGGTGAAATCATTAAAAAAGCAATTACCGCCTTATTGTTTGATAATTTATGGAAGGGTTTGTCACTGCCTCCGTGACTCTTTTCAACATCCGCCAAGATTGCCCAAATTAACCATACTATTCAATCAATCTGCAGTTGTTAAAGACAATTTTGCGATTATATTTTGCACTTTTGCGCTAACAAAGACGAAACAGAATGCCAGGAGTACCAATCAAATTTGACTGGAAATTTCTATCAGATATCCTTATAATGGATACGTGAAACTCAATTGTATCTTGAACGTTTAAATTCACACAGCCTAACATCACGATTCTTATAATCTTATGTTATATTTTCGACTGAAAGTATGGTTTGCTGGTAGAACGCTGACTTTAGATGATTCTACTTTAACACGCATATGCACTCTTGGAATTTAATTAAAATACTGCGCTATGTAATACAAAATATTAAAGAACAAATCTTCTTAAGTCGGCAACAGTGCTGGGAATTTCTGCCTAGTGTTTTCTTTTTTAATCCTGCTCTCGACACCATAGCAGTTTGAATTTTGGATTTTTATAGCCTTAAAAGTTGTGTAACTGTGAAAAATAAACGAACTGCTACACAACGGCCTTACATAAGTAAAACGCTTAGGGTCTACTGCTAATTGTGTTTTATGCCTGCAAAACGTTGCAAAACTTTGAGACCAGAAATGTTAAATGTATGGTCTTCTGGATTAGTTCCGGATGTTTAACTCGTTATATGCTTAACATAAATAAAAAAGGCAAATGCTTATGGCATGAGTGCAGTTTTGAATTGGAAACCAGCAATAAAGCTTTTAAAAAGGAGCATTTGTTGCCGAACGGTTTGGGTCACTGACTTGTAACACATCCGCCTGTCGCCGCTTGAGTAAACTTCCTGGTCAGAGCGAGAACTTTTTACAATTTGGAGAGGTCTTCCAGCTGAAATGCGGTGCTACGATGGTTCTACCCAAACATGTGTCTTCCCTCCAGTTGTAAGCAAGTATGTATGTACATGTACGCTCTATGCGATATATAAATGCTTACTAAATTGACGCTTTCCATACTAACCACTGCTTGGCCGACTACTGATAAGCGTTCTCAAAGTGCACAACAGGCCTTGACTTTCTAAAGGTAAATGTCAGGCGAACCTTGTGCACATAATTGTAAGTGTAGCGCATGAAGGGCATCAGAGATCACATGCGCCTTTCATCAAATTTCATATGCTATATAAAATTGGAGATTACATATAGTTCGTCGTTAGATATGCACTTATCGAAGTAATACTTGGCTTCTTGTATTTCAACAAAGTTGTAGATTCATTTGTTTCTACTATCATTTAAGATGTCCTTCTAAAGACTACGAATTGTGTTATTGATTAACAATTAAAGTAAATATGAACAATTGGAACTGGATGTTTGTCCTTTCTGTATGGCATATATATATAAAGAAGAATTAGAATAACACTATACATCGTTTTGAAAAATAAACACTTTAACAGCACAATATACAATCAAAAACATAATACAGATCTTACTAGATTGACCAATATCAGGGACGACCATCTTGCTACGGACAATGGTCTGCAACGTTTAATTGTGTCGATATTTCTACATTTAAGACCGTGACAAAAAAAACAACAAGAATAGTTATTTGGCGTGGGAGATGTGGGTAATGAAAAAAGTAGGTTTGCTTTAAAATGTGACTTAACAGCTGATATTTGTTTAATGTGGTTTTTGTATTAAAAAGTTTTAACAGCTAGAAAAAAAATTGCAAGACATTTTATTTACAAGCCATTCGAAAGAAATATTTAAAAATAGACAATTTTACTTGAACCTTTATGTTATCTGAGGAAATATATTTATCGGTTTAAAAACATAATGACAAAATAACGAATTTACAGAGGTGACAACGCTTTAGCGTTAAGCTTTTGTGTTGAACTACTTGTAAAAATGATTAACCATTTTGAATAAGTAATTAACCGAAATTTGTATTGTTTTTTGTTAATGTTTCTAAAAACATTAACTATGAATATGTTCAATTGTTCATAATTGTATGTAGGGTAAAGTTTAGATTACCAAGGTTTCGATTGGCTCATTATACTTAAACATGTTTAGTAAATTAAAGCACGATATCGGAGTTAAAGTTAAGCTACAACTATTGTATAATTAGTCTAGTGTGCTTTAAACTGTTCCTATTTTCTTCTTTTTTGCGAATATTGAAGTACAAGGCAAGTTTAGTTATTAAACCAAGAGAAAATGACTGCGTTTTAATTTGAACGAAAACAAAACAATCCCAGAAGACGATAAACAACTCAGATTGTGCAGTGATTTCAAATGTGTTTCAATACCTGACACGTCATCTGACAATAAACTATCCAATACACCAAGAGCTTCCCAGAAACAAAGAACGGTCGCATCGCATCATTTTCTTTTACATCACCGTCAGTCATGTAATAGATTCATGAGTGAAACTTGGATTAGATTTTGTAGATCTTTTAAAAGTGAGAGAATGTTGCGCCTAAAATATATCCCAGACTTCACATAAATATTAACCTGGGTTAAACAGACAGAAAAAATAGTCATGTTACACATGAGAAAAGAACCTCTACAATTAATTAATATTTACATTTTATTCGAAAACTTGTGAGAACTTACCGTGAGATTTAACTGTGTAAGGTTTGGGTTTCTTGGTACTTGAACGCATGTTGATATGACAGAAGATAACTCGTTAAGTATCAATTCGCATATGGTGGATTCCTGACAAGTGTATTTGCATTAAATCAGTGATCATGGTAATAGATAATCACTTGTAATGGGTGTTTTGGGATTTTCAGAACAACTGGATCAATTGTCATGGAGAAATGTGATAAAAATGTCACATTGCTTTCAAAACTCTTAACTGTTAGAATGGTACACCAGCTGGTGACAGGTGACTGAAAGGGAGAAAGTAACAAAGATAAGCATGTAAAATAATGTCTCCAGTCACCTTAGTCAATTCTATTGAGGCCGTTTGACTGATCTTTAATTTATGTTGATGTCTTGGGGCTGAAAAACTCCATAATACAAATATTTTAAACGTCTATTGATACCTTATTTGGTTAAGTGACATTCAAATATTTGAAAATGAACGCTATCTGTAGCCGAAAGGTGTGCATTACTCATAAATATCTGGACATTCATTCGTTATAAATACCAAAGGAACCGGGAAAACTTTCAGTCTTACATTTGTTCATGTCTTGAAGCCATACATGAATAATTCTGAGTAATACATGTACATGGTCCTAGACATATGGTGATGGCTA